>SMLS01074013.1:0-32562 GCA_004785975.1 Popillia japonica
ATGACAATAAAATCGATGTATGTTGAAGTTAGAGTGAAAAGGGCGTGTTTAATAACAGCTTTCGATCGGTAAATGAAAATTTAAGTTTAGGAAACGTCGCATTAAATGAAAACAATGTAATAATAGTGCAATTATGTTAGGGCGCTTTAAGCTCTTTCGTAAAGGCTACTACAAAATTTAGTTCTTTTCTTTTATTTGTGATAAATTGGTGGTCCTAAAGAGGACCTTTTTGAGAGACAGGAGAAAATGTATTACAGGAAAATCTCGATGCGTTGCCCATTTGCAAGAACACACGCCTGTAATCGTCGGGTAAATCTTGCACTAATCTGCTGCCGCTGTACAGTATGCGTCGAAGTTTGTGACATGAGAAATAATTTTTTTTCTCGTTTACACTTACAGATAGACCCAAGGTGTATTATATGCTTTTTGCTTCTAAATCGTTGTAGCTATCATCCCTTAAATGCATGCTTTGTATATCGCGGACACCTGTATATCATTTCTGAAAGAAACGCCTCTGTTTGTGTGAATAGATTTGATTGCACGTAAATGTGCCTTGAATACAATTAGAAATACTAATGCCACAAAGCCGAACGTTCATTTTTATGTTTATGCTAATAAATCGCTATGAATGTTTCTTTTCTCAATTATTATGGACATTGTTGTGTTGCTTTGTATTCAGTTTAGCACTTGGTTTGTAACAATAACATTATTAAGCTTGTTTAATAACTGTTTACAACATCTATGATCGGTATTACAGGTTTCTAAAGATACTACAGAAATTAAGTCCGATTTCCCCTTGATATGTGCGTATTATGTAGAAGCCGTTTAAGCTTTATTTCTTTGGCCTCACATTTTATACTGTTAGAGGCTAATAGTAGACTAGTTACTTCAAGATTTAAACCAGTTATGTAATATGTTTAATTGCTTCTGTAACTCCCAAGTTTATTAGGCATTAAAAACTAATTCTGTTTTACACCTAAAATAAATATTACACAAAAGCTAGCACTACTACAAAACTGCCTTAGCACATAATTTCTTTTAGTAACTTGTAAACTAAGTACGGCCAACCATGCTAGTCTCCAAGTGGTTTGTAATACAAATCCTAGCTTCCCTGCTGCGAATCGTGGATATTAATGCGGCTGGTGAGCTCCTTTTTTTAACTAACCACAATATGTGCTGCAATTATAAAACATTCTGCTTGCATAATACAACAAGATGATCCAGAAACACGTATATTGGGAGGTTACGATGTGGAAACCTACAAATATCCCTGGTTTGTAGCCCTGAAGAGAATGGACATAGTTCATTGTGGGGGTACTTTAATCTCCGATAACTTCGTCGTAACAGCAGCTCATTGTTTCAATAAATTTTTAAAAGCTGTCGAGTAAGTATTCGTTCCCAAAACCTCCAATTCGTCATACTAGCTATTCGCATTTTTAGATCTGGTTTCATGAAGGTGGAAGACATATTTACTCCTGTATTGGGTGCTTATAATATTTGTCAACACGAAGACACGCAAAGAGAGTTCAAGATAAAAGCGATACACATCCATGAAAAATACCAAAAAGAAAAGCATTTTTACGACATAGCTTTGGTAGAATTAAATGAGCCGGCGACAAATTTCGAAAAATGCGATTTACCAAATAAAGGTTGATATTGTCATCATTCCATATCTAACATAGATACAACTAATCAGCGTTTCTATTTTGAAGCTATAAGCGAAGACGAGAGGCCTAAGGAGGTATTCGTTGCCGGCTTTGGGGATCTCGAATGGACGACTATCGCAGTAACTTGCACAATGCACGAAGCAAAATTAGCAACGTACAGTGACGAAATCTGCAGAGATATGTTGAATAAACAGCAAGCGGATGGTGAGGCGCTGCAGAATGCCTTTTGCGCTGGATACTTGTCGGGATCTGCGGATACTTGCCGGGTGAGTCGTTCAGATAATTTTCCGAAATGCTTTAATAGAATAATTCGGATTAGGGTGACAGTGGAGGGCCGTTGTTTGTGGTAGATTCTTCAGGTGGCTCCACTCTGATAGGTGAGTAATACAAGTTGCCGCAAAGATAATTAAAAGACCGTTTAATTTAATGTTTCTTGCATTTTTAGGGATAATTTCATTTGGATTTCAATGTGGTACACCCAATACTCTTGGGGTCTACACTGACGTTTCAATGTTTCTTGATTGGATGACCAGCAAAATAGCATTAAGTGAAAGTAAGAATAAAGTTGAGTAATCATGCTTCTTTGTTTGCTTCAGTAATAGGTTAAGAGTATGGTAATACCCCTCATAATTTGTATAAATAGATCGTTATCGATTATATCTTACTTAAAATATTGAATGTTAATATTATAAAAGTCTGCTTGTTGACTATTAAAAGAATTGCAGCAAGTTTGATACATTTCAATATTACTCTTTGCTCCTATTGTTTTATAATAAAGCTGATACTCGCTAGAGGGAGCCAATCAGATTGTACAGGTTTGCATACAGGTTTCTCTCCACAATTTTGACAGGACAAGTCAAAACGCTTGATAAGAAGATGGCGCTGGAATTTCTCTTTGAGTATATGTTAAGAGATTCGTCTATGATGATGAAGACATCTCGACGCTTAACGTCTATTAACGTCATTGCGTAAAATAGACGAGATAGACAGTGAAGAACTGTCAAACTTTTTTGGTTTCAGCTAAACAGTTATGTAGTATGTGGCTGCTTCTTTTGAATAGCCAAAGAAAAAATAAAATATCAACAGGATTTCAGTAGATTTTGTGCCTCCAACAATGTGAGCTTATAGATAAGCTTAAAGTTTATGCACTTCCTATTTTTGCGTTTTATTGAAGTGAAGTTGCAGATTCTTCCTTTCTGTTTTATAGAAGCTAAAGAACAGAACAAGTTGGAACTAGTTTTTGGGTATTATACTGATATGAGGATCAAGAACGGCTCTAGCATTTTGGGAACCTCTTAGCCTGGTTTATCAAGGACGCCTTTGGTCCTTACTCCTTTCTCATCCGTGAAAATTGTTTTGTAGGTGCAGACAATTCTGCTATTTATTAAACATTGGATTCTCGTCAGTTTCCTAGTCAGCTTGTGGGTTCGGATGATTTTACACCAAACTGGAACCGCTTATAGGATAATTAACTCTCCCATACTCCCAAGTAACTTCCTCTTAAATATTAGCAAATAGTTGGTAATACTTTATATCCTTGGACATCAAAATCTACAGGAGCAATGTTCCTTTGGGTCGTAGGTAGGACGGGTTCCGATTTCTCGAGGGCCAGTTGCAATCTTCTGGTTTGTTATTTTCGAATACCGTCACCTTAGAAATATTCGTCTTTTGAGGCTATCCACCATGAATCAAGCCATTTTGGGATGTCTTCAACAAGAAATAATTGGACGGCGCAATTTCTGGGGAATATGGCGGGTGGGCACGGGCTCTCCATTTGAGCGTTTCTAAGTAGATTTCAATGGATTTGGCAACATGATGGCAGGCTTCAAATCATAAAAAGCCCAAGTTCCTCTGTTTTTGAATCATTCCCAACACATGCAATCGCTTGGAAATAGATTGACGGGTAACTCCTAATCAGAGATAAGAAAAAGTATCAGCAACATAAGATAGGTACATGAAGGCCATAAAAATACATAAAATATCTAAGGGTTACGCGGTAAATTCAAAATTGTTTTTATGTAAATATCGACCTGGCACAAAAAAGGGATAGAAATCGAAAAATCAACATTGCGTTTTTCATTGATTTCGGCACGAAAATAATATTGTGTGCAAAAATCGATGAAAATCCCAACCATAATTTTCGATCACCAACCCCTTTCCTTCATGTCAGTAACAAGTTTACTGTGACCATTAGTGTGCAATATCTTTTATGGAAAAACTGTCATAACTTTTCTTTAATACACTTTATTACCATTCCTAACCATAATGCGATAAAAACACAATTTATACATTTGGACAGTAAATACATAAGTAACATCTTATGTATACATATTTTTGCTACATGTAAATATTCTACAACAGTATAATATAACCTATAATCAAACAAATCTTAATGATATCTAACTAAAAAAGGAATTCTTACGAACACAAAGTAAAATAACTATAAATAAATACGAAATTATTGAAATTACACTGCAATTCCTTACAAAACACAAAGCGATAAACCCTTACAGCTGACACTATGGCCCTCGGCCCTATTGCCACAGAACAAACTACTTCCAAATCTCCAAAGTCCAAATAATAATTCAAATCAATACTCAATAATTCCAATACATATTATCGAGTGACATGTACCTATATGTCATTGGCATTTCCCGACATTTCACTGTACTATTAAACGCTTGGGATTGGCTGTTACCAAGCAACCTTTATACGCACGGCGTGCAATAAAAGCCCGATTATGCACGCTTATGGATGTGTTTTGATTGGTTTATGATGCATGCATACTAAAAACAATAAATTACTTCATTATAATAATTAATAATAATTACTTCATAATAATTATTTCAAAACCTCTTGCTACTAAATGAGCTTTATATTGATTTATTCCTTCTAAATTTTTCTTTATGATTAATAACCATTTACTTCTAACAATTTCTTTGTGTTCCGGGCAAACATCAACCGCTGTCCAAGTGTTGATTTCCTTTAACATTCTATATCCTTTTGTGTTTTCGTCATAATCCACAGATATTTCTTTTCAGGATTTGCATCCCATTTCTATCTTACTTGATTGACTTTCCGACCAAAAGGTCGTAAATTATTCTTAACTTACGCTGTGAATAATTAAATGCAGCATATTTTAACTAATAACGGGTTATTTTCTCTTTACTAGTACAAATACTATTACAAATACATTAACTTTACATTTTTATTGGGAAGTTGTTATAAACAACAAAAATGTTACAAACATAAGAAGACAAACATAAAGAGAAATTAAAAATTTTGCGCATGCGCAAACAGTCACATCAATAGCGCCATCTGACACTGCTGTCTCAGAATCTGAGAGAGTTGGGCAGATCTATAGCTTTGCGTACTAAATAATGATAGAATTTTCCGGATTAATTGGCAACCTTAGTTACCGGTCTGGATGGCTGACATGGGCTGACACCAAATAGTCGATAGACAATAAATCAGGTGAGGTGGGTAAGGTGGTAGGAGACACTACCGCCACTCTATCAACACTACCAACCCATACATACAATATTTCCTAAAACTTCTAACTTTAGCGCCACCTGCCGGTATGGATCCCCCAACTTTAGTTATGACGGTTATGACGCAACAATAATATAAACAACTCCTATGCTAGTCTACCCTCCCTCCCTCCTTCCCCGCTCCTAATGCTGAAGCAAGCTCTCTTTGCGTTTAGCATAGGGATGCCGATTTTTATCAAAAAATCGATTCTCTGAATCGATTAAAATCGAAACTCCAAGAATCGATTCCGAAAAAAATCGAGGCCGAAATAATCGATGTTGCAGATAATCGATGTTTTGATTAGATTGGTGTACTTTTAGTAGGACCACAATAATAACTAATTTTTTTTATATGTATTTTAGTAAAAAAAAACGTAACTTTTATGACATCTAAATCATTTGTAACTTTTTATTGGCAGCACTGCATTACATGGCTTATGCCTGGTTTCTGAAACGTCAAGCAGCAGTTATCATGCAGTTATCTGCTCAGTATCTGGCGATTTAACAAAGACAGTCCTTGTTAAATTGCCAGATACCAAACAGATAACTGCTGTTTGACGTTTTAGAAACCGGGCATTAGAATATTACACCAGCAATATACAGTGTACGGAAAAAAACAAAAAAATGTAGGATGATAGAGGGAACCAAGATAGACCTTTGAAGCTTTTAAACGGCATGTCAGACATGTATAATTTCTCTGCTAGATATAAGAATTCTTTTAATGTTAAATTCTTTGAATGCAGGCAACGTATGCTACACCTACTCATAGAAGCCTTATTATAACTAAATGACACTTTATGTCATATTTATTATCAAATCGGGTATAAAAAAGAATCGATTTTCACAAAAAATCGGATATAAAAATGAATCGATTTGCATAAAAAATCGAGTATTCAAAAATCGATTCAAAAGATCGATCTTTAGAAATAAAATAATCGATTCTTCCAATAATCGATTAAAAATCGGCATCCCTAAGTTTAGCACGGATCCTCATCGAGCAATGACTCCAATTCAGCGTCTTCGAAGGTTTTTAACCTTCCTTCACGTGAACGGTCGTCAACATCAAAATCACCGTGTCACCGTCTTTGAAGCGACGCAACCAATCACGGCACGTTGTTTCACTTAGAGCAGCATCTCCGTAAACTTTTTGGAGTTCACGATGCGTATCAGTCGCCGTTTCCTTCGAATGAAAGAAGAAAAGCAACACTTCCCGCAAATGACGATTATTTAGCACAAAATCTGATATTTGCACACAACGAAACGTATATGACGCCAAATACATATTGGCTCATGACGTTTTGGTTATGTCACAATCGACCAGCACTTACTAGTAGAGCCATCTCTTGAAAAATAGCGGAAACTTAGTTGCGCACCTAATAACTCCAGGCATCCTATAATAGTTAAAAATAAATCAATGTAAATGCATTGGCATAGAATATTGACAATTATCAAAATGGAAACATAGTCCAGCCTGGACAATTTCCCAACGTCGTCTACTGATGAGGTGGCAGTATACCGAAACACATTGCATTGATAAATCTGTAATTCAATTTCTATTTAATTCTATTTTTAAGATATGAGTTAATAACATTGTGTTAGTATTATATCTTGATTCTATACGTAATAAGAACATATTAAATTTATTTCATTTTTAAGACCTATATTTAAAGCAAAACTGTCACGAAAAAATGTACTTAAGTCTATAATGTTCTACACGAAAAAATAATTATTGTAAAATAAGTTTTGTTACGTGTAACAAACACATTGTCATAGCTAACATTCTTCCAGTAATCGTTAGCCTGGTTTTAACTGATAAACTCTCAGTATGAAACCGTTTTAAAGCAACTCGATCATGAGAATTTTGAATTGTTTCCCAACACTCGCATTATTTTTAATTTTACTCGTTATTAGCGTCAATACGGTTGGTAAGTTCTTCTATTTTTATTATTAATTTTATTAATTCTCTATTTTTAAACAACTTAAAATTAGAGGAGCAATGTGGCCGGGCAATCGGATCCCTTTCAACCGGAAAAATCGTAGGTGGTTACGATATAGGATATTACAAATATCCCTGGTTTGTAGCTCTCATGAGACACGGTGATGCTTTTTGCGGTGGTACCTTAATAGTTAAAAATTACGTCGTAACAGCTGCTCATTGTTTCCAACCATTTTTTAAAGCCGTCGAGTGAGTATTTTGTGTTTGGGTTCAACTCACTTAAGGTAGTTTTTTTATTACGATTACAGGGCAGGTCACATGAAATTAGAAAACGTCTTCGTCCCAACATTAGGGGTGTATAATATTTGCAAGCACGAATCTACCCAGAAGGAGTTTAAAATGGCTAAAGTGCACATACACGAAAATTACAGGAAGAAAAATCCTTATTACGATATTGCTTTGATAAAATTGAATCGAGAAGCTAAGGGGTTCGAAGTTTGTTGTTTACCGAAAAAAGGTGTGAAATATAATGCTATCATAAACTTTTTTCTGTTAGAATAAGTTGTTTTTTAACTGCGATGTTTTGACTTTGACAGCTCTCAAATTTGAATTATAAACTGACAGCTAATTTGGCGGTAAATTTAAATGATAAATTACAATGAAATCATACACTTCCATATTTAATTTAATTTAAATATACAACGCATTTATAAAAAAATAAGTGCACAGATCATACATTCTCTTTAAGGTAGGTACAACTGGACTATTGTCGTAGGTAAAGGTTTGGGCGACCGAAAGGTATTACCAAGTTTTAAACCGAAAATTAATTTGAATATTTAAGATATTGGCAGAAGTATTGATTCATCAAAAACCTGTAGTTCAATACACCTAATAGGTTTTCGGAATTAAGCCTCCTAATTTATTGCTTTGGAATAATTAAGATATGCGAGAAGAGTCATCAAACCTTAATCTAAAGCTCAGACTATATTATCAGTCATATAAATCGATACCATAGGACAACTATGACTTCTTTGAAATCCAGCATGAATTTCTGGCAATAGGTTATTGCTTGGCACGCTACAGTCCTTAACCTTTTATTCATTATAATTGGACTAAGCTATTGTGGAGTGTCCACCAAAAAAACTTGAAGTAAATTTTGGGTATTGGGGCAGATGCAAACGCTAAATAAGTTGAAATACTGTCACAGCACTAGCTGCCATCATCTGGATCAGAAGTCCTGTTAGGTAAAAGCAACAAAAGTGTTATCTTTGGAAACAACATAGGCTCTCCTTTCCAAATAACATGGAATTTCGTTGCTTCAAAATTAGTGACACAATTGTCTATGAGTTTAAATTTTTGTGTCCTAAGAGGACTACTGGAGTTGCAAAACGACGCATGCAACCAAATTTATTTTATGTCGTTTGCATACCTTTAAGACAGAGCATTTGCTCATTGATTTTGTTCCTGACGAGTTTGCAGAAAAATTACACCACCATGGCTAGTTTAATGGTTCAAATTTTATACTTTAAAGCTCTCACTGACCGCGAGAAACCGAGGGAAGCCTACATTAACGGTTTAGGAGATCTTGAATGGCAGAGTAAAACGGCCACGTGCACCATGCACGAGGCGAGGATTTTGATTTACAACGACCAAGTATGCAGAAATATGCTGAATTCACAACAAGAGGACGGGAGCCAATTGAAGAACGCTTTTTGCGCTGGCTACCTCCAAGGTGGTATCGATGGTTGTCAAGTATGTAAAGTCAGCTCCAATGCAAACATAATAATTAGAAAAAAATATTTTCCTTTAGGGAGATAGTGGGGGTCCATTACACATAATCGATCCAGAAACTGGTCGTTTCATCCTCTTAGGTAACTTCAGACGCTTCCATTAATATCCTTAAAACAAATTAGGATTCTAGGTGTAACTTCGTTTGGATTCAAATGCGCTTTACCGGATACCCTCGGCATTTACACGGATGTTTCGCAATATTTGGACTGGTTCAAAATTAAAATGCGGGAAACTAATCAAAGTCCAGCTACACCACCTAAACTAACGACAACAACAACTACGCTCCGTCCTGCAACAGATGAAGATAATCTCATTGACGAGTCCACGATAGCAGGTACGAGTTCTTTTCCAGATCATGGCACCACTGTGAATTGAAGTATCTATCCGTCAACGCCGTGGGAACCGGTTCCAATTACTCCATTTCCATGTAAATCCTGTTAAGTATTCTCGTCTCCAATATTGTTCTCAATTTCGTGCAGCTAGTGTTATTTGTCTGTTATGAAACACGAATTTTGTTTGCAGATCCTGATGAACCGATAATCATGCACGAGCCACATGCTACTATTATTATTAATATATATCAAAAGAAGCATAAGGGCAAGCGTCTTCAGAAGAGTCGTCGTGGAAAACCGCAAAGAAATTCATTTAGAAATCATTACTGGAATCGAACCAATACTTAATAGTGATGCATTCTATACTTACGTACTTTAGTCGGAGTATATAGGATGCAGATTCACTTCCTAGTGCAAATATGATTATTTTGTGAACTCTATTAAAAATTATAAAAGCACCAGTAGTTCTTATTTTTCTACAAGAATAGGTAGCTTCGTTGCATGTATCAACCTATTGTCCTATACATCAATTAGAACCATAATCCCAAAAATTTGGGATATCAGGATTCATTTGCCAATAGTTTTGGACAAAAAAAATTAGAATACGATAGTGAATTTGTAGGAAAAACTATCTAAACCCTAGCTGCATCAAATGAAGTCGTGGCAAGAACAAAACTGAAGAGGTAAGCTCACTGTATTCGTGCAACAACGCTAATGGTCTACACAACCTTACCTTCTCACAATTAAGCACCAGCCTGGATATGAAATCTTGTGTTCTACGAATTTGTTCCAGCTATTGGATGCTATTGGATAACAAGCCATCACCTCGATCTGGTAAGGATTTTATGAGAGGGGATGACTTATGTAAGCAATGGATGAGTGGGTAGTGACATCTTTAAAGAGACTACAGAAATGATGGCCCCACGTTGGGCGCCATCATTATGTAATGTTACGTTGGGTTCTTTTAAAAAATATCAACCTGTAGGTACTTATCGAGCTGTTCACTTTAACTAAAACAATTTTAAAGATTTAACTTTAAACTCTACCTGTAAAAAAGAGTGAGTAGATGCAATACATATATTATTCTATTCAACATACATTTTTCTAAAAGAAATTTAAACTAACCTGCGGTCCCTATGATTTAGCTACTTAAATTTAACTTATTTTAATCTAGAAATGTTCTAACAACTAAGCACTTCCAAATCATGTTCCTACAGTATTTATCTGAATGTTTCTTATGTTACATCCGGTTCTTGAGCTGAAGATGCCCTCCGCAGAAAGGATATATATTACAATAGCTACTTACGTTCGATTAATTTCGTTATTTGGCATGAGACTCTTGTTGGTTGTTTTCGTTTGGGCTTAGAATATATCTCAGGTGGGAAGGCTCGCTTACGTCTAGAATTACTAGCAAATCCGTGTTTTAGATAACAACCAAATACTTTATTTAAATCTCTACACACATACGCAAATTGGTAAATAAATGGGTACCTTTGTATCAATAATAGATTCCGATGCACAACGAAAGATTGAATTAAAGTAATAAAAACAGTTAAGTTCATTCAATTTAAAAAAAACTAAATTTAACGTGGATTACATAAAATTCTTAAGAAATAATGGTTCGTATTCGTATGAATTGAGGTTGCTTTGATAACAAATATCTGGATGGCGCTCTGCCGTGTTATAAATTGACTGAGTTAATTGTTATTTTAAATTTTAGATAAATGCGAAAGTAAATTATTGTAGCCGGACATTCTCAATAACTTAATTCAGCTCACAAATAAGTATTTTCTCTTAAATAGCTGACCTTTTTTTATTTACATTTTCACTAAAATTCCCCGACGATTCCCCTCGATGTGGATAGATGGCGTCGTTCTCGTTTCCCATAGTTCCCAGATATGTCCGGTCCGTCAGGTAGACTCTGGGATGTCAGGTGTGATCTGGTTCGGTAACTCAGCTGTTCTCTCTCTTGAATGGATTTTTCTCTCAATTACGGTATAATCGGGTTTGTTTTGTTGATTCTCGAAGGTAAATCACTGTGATGTTTGTTTTGTCACTTAAAACTTCTTTTCAAGTTATGTTAACCTCAACTGTCACTGGTATCTTCGCTTGTTTATTAATTTATATGTGTTTTAGGAGCCAATTCGAACGTGGTGTCTCCTTTGAAGGCTCGTACGTGGAATGATGCGAATTTGTTGATGCATTTTTCAAGTTTTTTCGCCAATCCGGTGCTCTAATTGGCTGGTGAATGGCGTCGTGAAAAAAAAACAAATGTGAAACGTTTTGCAACTTCAAATTCCCAAAATTAACTTTTTATTCTCTTTTTGGATCTTCAAATGATGGTGATATTCGTGTTGTCCATATTCCAAAACGTCTACTGGAGAATTTTTTCAATTGGAAATGCTTCGTCTTGTTTCGGATGTTGGAAGATGCAATGGGAAATTCTTGTGAAAATTGGCCTTTTCGTAGGAAATTGATGTTGGGACCTTCTTGCCGATGTTATTACCTTTCTTTTCATACCTAATACATCTGTTATCCGGTGTTCTTCAAGAAATTACATGTTTTGTGAGTTTTATGGCTTACGTCAAAATGAAATTTTGTGAATCCTTATTTCTTTTAACACTCTCTTTATAATAATGTATGTCATGAATTAGATAGAATATTACAATAGTGACTCTTTCTGCTGAATTATGTTATTGATTATTTCATTTCTAGATCGTTTCAGAGTTTGAAATCGACATTTTGACATTTGTCGAGTGATTTTCCTTATCTCCGGCATTTACTAACAGGAACTTTAATTACAGGCGTAAATGTTATGCCGAGGCAAGCTTTTATTTTTTTTTAAAAGAAAATTTAAAAATTTGGTGCAACTTTTTTTTTTATAAATCACCTTTGTGAAACGGTGAATGTCATCATAACTGGTATTGTATCCTTTTATTTGAGATTTTGAATGTTAGTTTGGTGCCTGTGCTTGTGGCAATGTGATACTATCACAATATAAACAACTGGATATTCAATCCGCAAACTCCTTCTTCGATAATTTTGGAGATGAAAACGTTACTGTGAATTTTGGGAATTCACACATTTCCAGAATTATTCTATTTTAAGTAATTTTACCCTTAGAGTTACAATTAAATTTTGTACTATGTATTTTTTTCTGCAATTATTTTAACAACAAACTTCTTAATCTCCATGGTGTTTTATTCAATTATCCTTTTAAAATCCAATGAGATTATTGTGTCAACATATCTTGTTAACAATGTCTGTCTATAATTCCTTGCACTAATAAAATTTTGAATAGAATAAATATATTAAAATTTGTAGGGATTTACGTTTTACCCGCAATTTGTTACTGTTCGTAGATAGTATAATTTTCTAAAATAACCCCGTCCCAATTACATAATAATTAAGCCCCATAACATATGGTCAAAATAAATAACGAAATTGTCGCCATCTATACGCATGAGAATTGAAACGTCAAAATTAATATAGATCTCTGTGAACTGACTTGTTTAACATGAACTAGCCATCTAATAGGTTCTTTCCAACAACGCTTAGAATCAGTTCAGAATTCGCCAGCGCATGCGCAAAATGAAATGCATATTCCAACAAGTAAAGAACTGGAATCGGGATAGAAAAATCACTATTCCTACAAATTACGAACTAGTACCAGAACGAATTGAAGAACGGTGAAACCAGTACCCGATTCAAGGCAGGAACTACTAGAATCGACATGCGTACAACCATGTACAACGCATATTCACGCATATTGTGGGTATTTGTACCAATTTGTACTGTCAAGCTGTCAGATTTGAAGTTTTCTTTTTTAAATAAATACTAAAATGAGCGATTTTGAGGAGGATAACATTTACTTTGACTCAGATACAAGCGAAGAGGACGCATCAGAATTTAAGAATTTTAAGTTATTAATTATGTTAAGAAGTCTCAAAATAATATTTAGGTACCTGCCATGTTGATACCTTATTTTTTAGATTAAGCTCATAGACAAGAGAGAGTATAGATCGGCAATTCTCGTTAAATTTTTCGGAACAAATCAGCGCCAGTGCAGGTGTAGTTTAGAAATAACATTCAAACGCGGGCTTTTTAAAAATTTTAAACGAAGATAGGATTCTACAGATATTTGTAGCGCCTGTAAAATTATCTGTAAATTTGTAAGCATATTATCATATATGGCTACAGATTTACAGAGAACTTTACACTACGCTACAAACATGCAAAGTGTTCAGTTAATATTTTCAGTACGCATAAGCTTCATAATGAACTGTCAACCAGCTGTCAACTAGATTGACAAGCTGATGATTGCTATTATCTACCAAAGATTGAATGATAATGGCAATTCACCGTATTGTCGATACAATTCTTCCAAATAAATTCAAACTCGTGTAGCGAAGAAAGAGTCCAATAGTTTGCATATCTGTTTACTACGCCATCGTTCTCACATATCATTGAACATATTGAACTTTAATTTATAACATACTAGCAATGTTGTTGGAACACTTCTTGCCTGTTCTGCCTGCAATGCGCAAGGAGTCAATCATTGAAAAACTGCTGAAGCGGATATCACAGAATCTGTAGTTCCAATTCACTTTGGTTACATCCTTGTTGTAGACTTTTAGTCTTTACTCTCTTAAACCAACAGTTATAAAGCTTTAACAGCAAACTTAATTCTTCTACAAAACAAGTTTTTTCTATAAGATTTAATAACGCTGTCATTTCGTATTTTATGTGTTAGTACCAACGCGTTTTGACATGCAAACGTCAAAACTGTTTGTCAATAAATTTTATGAGAACAAATGTGAAATTAGGTTCA
Organism: Popillia japonica; assembly: GCA_004785975.1. Taxonomy (NCBI): domain Eukaryota; kingdom Metazoa; phylum Arthropoda; class Insecta; order Coleoptera; family Scarabaeidae; genus Popillia; species Popillia japonica. Next base: position 14,088 of record SMLS01074013.1, read on the forward strand.
TAGCTGCTGGCGCTAAAGCAGGTGTAGTTTGGAATTATTAAAATTTTTGACCTTGAGTATATTAGTGGACCCCCCGTGGTTAAGCTATTTGTCAATATTTGTGAGTGTAAGTTTCTAATTTGTGTTCCAACGAACGCTTATTTAGAATTAGTTCTGAACCGGTAGAGAAATCGCGCTTGCGCACTTTGTAGTTATAAACTGGTTCTGGAATTAGTTCTAATGGTATTGTTGGAAAGAACATTATGAACTTAATTAGCGAATTGTATGAACTATTATAATAGTACACCTGCTCAATTTTAGAAAAATTCGAAGAAATTCCAAAGATGCAATCTATATGTTTATTGAGTCATTGGAGGAAGTAAAACCTGACACACTGCGAAAAGCTTTGGTCTGAAGTTTTGACCCAATCTGAAGATTGAACATGAGAAAAAACAACGCCATCCAGGGAATTGTTAAAGATCTACAAGCTGTATAACCAAATGTTTCTGTCAAATCTCAACTGGAAGAGTGGATTACCCAACCAGATTCAAATCAAGATGACCAAATGAGAACGAAACTCCATGTCGTGCAAAAAATATTGTTCAACTAGAGTCTGGATTGCCTAGAAGCTTAAAACCGTTGGAACACTGCATTACTGCTGTCAAAATAGGAAATAAGCCTATCAGGACACATTCAGCAGACGCCAGCAGAACAATTACTGACGAATTCGTAGCACTCATATGCGATTGGTACAAACGGATATACCAACTTTCTGTGCTTAAAAAACAATTATTCTCTTTGAAATTGTTGCCATTTTTGTTGTCATTTTTTGCTGACACCAACAGCACCACTACCACACGTTGTTCCCCTTCTTCTTATGGCATTGACTCATCCTATATAACTTCAATACCTTCTAAAACGTCACTAATAGCTGTCCTATTTTCTTGATTTGACCACCCCAAACATGCTTATCATCGAATTCTTTGGGAGGCATACCCTCGTAGGCAAGACTCAACTGAGTAACTGCCTAATCCAACCTAAATAATACTTTACAATAAAGTTCCTCTTTTGATAATCAATACCCGATACTAATCTGAGTTGGTTTTAGAAGAGACTCTGGACAGAACAGCCAACTGAGAGCTCCTTTAAATTGTTTTAAAGCTTTTGACATTTGCAGAAGCAGAACTGGAAAAATTTTGGAGGATTTGTTTGATTGCTTAATCTCAGACCATAAAAACTGAATTTATCAGAATTTTTCTTTACAAATCCAATCTACACTATATTTTCTGCTAGTAAGGCTTTCTGGGGTGTAACCTAGTCAGGATTGTTTTCAGTTACAGCACAATATTAGTTGGATACGTTTAGTTCGGGCTTTGGACTGGTTAGTTTGAAGACTAGAGGTTTCTATATCATTTGGGCGTGTCCTCTTTTATTTTGCCAACCCTCTAGCCAATTGTATGACCAATCTTTTCAAAGATGGTAAAAGCTTCCTGTAAGGAAGATCGTCGGTGGTAATAAAAATCCAATTCGTTTCTTTCTATTAACTCCTTTATTACAATTACAATCCTTACAACTTAAACACAATCCTCATCACTAGATTGCGACGCATAATTCAATTGCTCGTTCCACCAATCACGAATCTCATTACTAGCACTATTAATCTTCGGAAGAGACGTTTTATTATTGAAAGATTCCCTTTGTATGCGATTAATTTGCTCGCTACCGCTCGGCAACTTATTCTTCCGTTTGGCTGACAACCTCTCCTTTTCGGTTCTTGCAGCTGGATCAGATAACGTTGGCACTAAATAATTTTTCCTACCCGATCCACTACCGATGCTATCAGATCTTGCTAGATTGATTAATTTTTGCTTCCTAGTTGTAGTTTCAACTTCCTATAATGAGAGGAGAAATTTTAATTTTAATTAGGGACATTGAAGAAGGAATATACCACTTTTTGTTCAGCTTCAATCGCTTGCTCGTTTACAGGTGTTTCAGTTTTTTCCTCCTTATCCTTGTCTTTATCCAGAATTGCGGTTGTGGTCACCGTCTCGTTAGTCGCCCTTAATCCAGCTATTAAACTATTTTGTTGCTTCTAGAAAATCAGAAGTATGAAACCATGATTAAATTTTGCACGACTTACATTTGTGGACCTAATTTTCTTTAGACAACCTTCCAACCAAGTCCTAATGGTTTGTTTAGCTACCTCTTCCTCGATTACGTATTCGAATTCCTCTCTAGCTAGTAACTCCTCTAATTGGAGAGCTTTTCTTATATCCACAGACCTATAGGAGAGCATGCTGCAAAATTAAAAATTATAACGATTTTAAACGTGTTTAAACATGTTTGTTTTTCTCACTTGATGACGTCGTGGAAGGTAACATCTTCGCCGTTATGCAACCTCTCCAATTCGTAGCACATATGCTTGAAAAGAAGTCTATCTCTTTGAGGATCCACTTCTAAACGACCCTTTAGAAGGCGAAGTATGAATTTGACACGTTTAACTGGAATGACGCCTCTCTGGTGGATATCTACCACGTTCCAAGTATTTTGGAAGTTTCTAATATCGGCGTATGATAGTAAAGCGTCCTCTTCGTTTGAATAGAATAAAGAGAAGTTTTCCATGATGATGGCTTAGAAAAAAAATAATTTAATTTATTTTCTTCAGTTTAATAATGACGTAATGGATTTTGCTTACCCACCAGGAGGTTCAAGACAATATAAGTTATGATTACGTAGAATGTACAAAAATATATTAAAGATCCGGTAAAATTTCCGCAATCCGTTTCCCAATAATTATCAGCCGGGGTGCAATATGGCGGTTGTATCATACAGTCGTGCATAATTTTGTTCCAATCTTCACCGGTGACGATTCTGAACAGCATAGCCACTCCGGTTACTGGAGATTCGAAATTGGCCCTCCTACCAATACCTTCGCCATATTTAACGGTACCAAACAGGATTGTGCCGGCTAACGCATAGAAGAATACTAGGAGGAACATTCCGAAGATGATGAAGAAACTTTTGCAAACCGATACGCCAACTGTTAGCATTAACATCTTCAGGGTAGCGTGTTTGCCTGTGATTGTGAAGAAACGCAGGATAACCACCATGAACCCGATGAAATATGAAAGGTCGTTCTGAAAAGATGAAGCTGCTTTTTGGGGATGGTTTCAATCTTCGGACTTACCTTGAACATAATGTGGATAAAAATCCAAACGACTCCCAAAACGGTCACGAATAAATCGTACCTATTTCTTCTAGATTGCAGATATCCGCGTGGTGTAAAAGCGATGTTCTTCATTACCACCTCTACGACGAACACCAAAGTGCAAAAAATTCCAACCGTTGCTAAAATTTCGGTGTGGCTCTCATCCTTATTCCACTTCTGTAATCAAGAGTTTTATAAACAAAAATTGATCTCAATATGTTGCATACAGCCAATTCTTACTGTAACACTTAATAATGAGCTGTTGACCAAAACCATAATAGCAACACATCGTTTGAATTTAATATTTTGCGTAATATCGTAGATAAACGCCCTAAATTTTTTCCCATCAGGTCTTGGAGGTAAATGCAATGGTTGAGCAATCTTCAGCCTCTTTTTCAAATCACACCTGATACAGAAATATTGTGGCCTCAAAAATTTAACTCCCCATAACAGAAGATTGCTTACCATCTTCTTTGATCAACAGTTAGAAGAGCCGTGCCTTTATTCTCCGAATAATTAGCGATGACTACACCCACGAATAACGTCAAACCTATCATGCACCCCAAAAAAATATAGATATGTATGTAGATCGCATGGACAGGTCCGAGGGCTTTGATCAAAACATCTCGAACATCTAGCCAACCTTTAAACGATAACACCTCGAATAGGGCCAACATTGCATCACCTATATTATCAAAATTAAATCTTCTTGGATTGGCCCTGCAAAAAGCTGACATAGATCAGAAATGAATATGGTTAATAATAACTTACCAAACTCTAGGTACCAACATGGAGGGATACGACTCATTCTCGCCAGGTTGTAGTTTCATCTTAGTGACGAACACCCTCCTCATAAATACGCCGACGCAGTCTTCCCTTTTTAAAATCGTGGGGTCGTTACATCTGGCTAAACGCCCCCCATACAATTGGACGCCATAACTTGCGAAAACGAACATGAGGAGGATTAATAAAGTCGAGACCTGCAATGATTTATTAATCTCCAAAAATGCGTTGGCCTAACCAAAACTATTCTCACCAGAAGAATCTCCTTAAATCCCCTGCACAATTCGTAGACTACCTTCCTCATATGCGGCACTAAAGTGAAGATACGTAAAGGTCTTAAGCAGCGTAGAATCATCAGTAGTTGCGCGCTTGAATTCGGGGGTACTCTCTTCGGCATCCAGCAGAGGAATGTTAAGCTTACCAAATAGATAAAAACGTCTAAAACAGCGGCGACATCCTTGATATAAGCCTTCGGCGTGAAGAATAACCCATCAGCCAGAATCTTTAAAGCTAATTCGATGCTCATGAATATGACGAAGCAATATTCGGCTATTTGCAGCGTCACATGCTCCATCACTCTGTAATACGGTGTTTCGAACATCATGGATAAACACGATAGGGTTGTCATGGTAATCATGACCCAATCGAGGTATGTGACCAATCCCAAAAAATTGCTGCAAAATGGGAGTAGGATTATCATCACCTTTAGGATTCTAACTTACTGCAAGCTTTTATATTGGACTTTCCGCTCTTTACCGGTTATGGGATCTTTAAGCCTAGCGTCGTATCTAGCGTAAACAATTAATTGGCAAATTTTGCGAAATTTGCTCTCCCTTGGCACTGCGAATAAGGGCGTGTCGAAAAACGGATGGTTCTCTCTCAAGTCCTCCTCCCTTTGGTTCCTGTACATAAAAAAATATTTTTTAAAAAATTTATAACTTAAACATTGAGATAAGACAACCTTCTCATCTCAGCTTGCTGCCTTTTAGCTTGCAATAGCTTTATATCCAAATCATGCGGTCTGGCTCTGGCTGAACTAACTCTGTTGACCCCAATATCGCCATTCTCCATTAAATGTTCGTAAGTTTGTTTCAGTTTAATGGAACCGCTTCTGACACTTCTCCTGATCGATCTGGATCCAAACCTAGGATCATAAATGGAGAAATAATCAATTTATTTGGAAATATGAATAATTTTTGAGATAATTTTTGATAAGTAGTTGCCAATCAATGTTTAAACTCACTTCTTGGTATCGATACGTAACTGTTTCATACTATTGATTGTTCCTTGAGGTTTTAGAGGGCCTTTGCTGCCTGGTACTGGTATCATCGAGGAATCTCCTAGCATCAATCTTTGATTGTTGGAGTCACTGAAAGGAATTGATAGGTTACAAAGCAATAAATTTATTGGGATATACATATGCATATTAGGAATTGTGTTTTAATATCTAAAGATAATCTTGGCAAGAGTTGCTTTTCTGCTATAGTAGACAAGCCGCACCTGGTGCGTAATAGCTAGTCCATTCAGAACTGAAGAACTTGTTGGCCAAGATTACTGTTGAAGATTCTGTAGAGGGGAACTTCAAAGGAAGGGCTAACAGGCAGTGGCTCGTCAAGAATTGGTGGTGTTACAACCTTCAATATTGCTTCGAATCGGTATGAGATTTACAAATTTCCCTCTAAAAGGTTTTTATTGCCCTGGAGCAACTGGTAGAGTGGTTGGCGCTGATGTCAAGCTTGGCCATCCTAATTTAGCTCATGGCAGCTTCTAAAATCATCTCAATTTTTCTAAACCGTTTTAGCAATGGTGTGGATCCTTTCTGAACAAATAGTTTTCTAGCATTTCCAACATTGAAGCTAAACTTAATTAAGTATTGAATAGAATAAGGAAAACTTTGAAAATTGGTGGAAATGGTATCTTGCGGACTTTGCCATGCCTTTGGTGCAAAACTTGACGCTTTGCCAATCATGCTGCCAGTGTTCTGAGAAGCTCTCTAAAGATTGAAGAAGTTGACAGAATGATCAGCCAAACATCAAGTTTTACAACGATAATGGACGACGGCCGTGAAAGCCTACACTTAAACTTTGAAGATGTTCATTCTTTGAATCCTAAGATCTACCTTTATTGTTTCTGGCTGGCTGATATGTATTGCAAATAATTGTAAACTTGTGAAGCCTCACGGAAGATATGTATTTTTGGGCTTTAAGGAAATCTCAACCAAAATGCTTCCTTATGAACAAGTCTTCCCATCAGGCTTTCTGTTACTGTATTTACTAAAATCCTATACCAACCACAGCATATCTGATTGGCAAAATAATCTAAAACCTATTCCCTCCACAAAGCAATGCCAAAATTAGAACATTTGTACATAATTGACTTGATGTGGAGCAAAAATAGGAGCAACTATTTTGAAAATTGGCCATAAATGCAATTGCTCCAAACAATTTCCAAATCTTTTGAAGATATTGCAAAGATATCAAGTACTAATCCAAGATTTTCCATAATTTTTTTACAAACAAAACTTACTTGATAATGTGAGCTATGGAAGCTCTCTTCAATTTAGAATTCACGACTCTGACTTTAGGCAAATTATTCAAAATCTTGAGAGGCTTTTGCTTCCGGTAGATGATCTTCGAATCGAAGACCTCTTCAGAAATCTTCTTCACACTATTTTCAGAATTCTCGTCATCTTCCGTTTCATAAACGAATTGCCGCATGAAGCTTTCCCTAACCTGCAATTAAACAATCTCCTCTAATATGATGCAAGCACTCTATGATGTGGTCCAGTCACCTTTGGTAAATTGAAATCTGATGGGACTTTATGTAACGTTACCATTAGAGGACTGTCAGGGAATTTCTCGAAGATTCTCAATCTGAATGGTAGGGTTTCTTTAATTTCCGCGCTTTGCTCCCTATATTTCAGCTGTTTCAGCTTCTTGATGTCCTCATCTAATTCTAAATTATCTAAAATAACAGCTACGAATAAACTTAACACAATCTACAAAATAATTATTTCCTGGTTTAATTTGGGGAAAATTTAGCTTTTTAGACTTAGATATTACCAAGGTTACGAAAAGATGGTATAATATGAAGTATAAAGCTACTAATGGGGCTAGAGTTGGCTGGGTTCTCCACATGGTTTCATCCATAACCTCCACCCAAGCTTCTTGCGTCAAAATTTGGAACATGGACATGAACGCCTCAGTAAAGCTTTCAAATTTCGTAAAATCGCAAAGGAAGCAAAACAATTGCATCGATATGCTTGAAGATATAATCAACAAGCACATGGTGAATATGATCAGGCTTCCCAATTTCTTTCCGGGGCCGAAAATCTTATAAACAAAATCTTCCAGTAAAGGCGAGGCTTTTATAAGGCGCACCACTCTGAGGACCTAAAATGCTTAATCACTAAAAAAGATAATTGGGAAGATTATCGAACAATACTTGAAAATATGTAAAACCTGTCATGTAAAATTGCGGGATTATGTGTATGGAAGTCCCAATCGCTAATAATAATTCAAACTTATGTATGGAGTGCTTCCAGTATCCCCTCCAGCCTAAACACCACATCTTGAAGATTGTTTCCAAATTTAGCAGAATTGTGAATCCGACCTCGATGTAATAATATTTCTCGTAGAAGACGCTTCGAGGTCTCTCGTCATGTTTAAAATGCATGGTGGCGGTTACGATCCCGTTAGCTAGGATGATACACATCACGAGCAATCGGAAATGTGGTGACCTCAAGATGGTGTAGAATATTTCCGGTGCCAATCCGCCATGTTTGTTTTCATCTAAAGTCACTAATTTCCACCCCCTATCATCACCAGTCAAAATCTGCAGCATCGTAATACAATTTTAAAACATTTTTTGGGTAATACAACCTTTAGGACTTACTTGGGATGCTGTGCTGTTCTGGATATGCCCTCTAGCCCCCCACATCTGCTGAAACTGCACTCTGATCTCGTTAAAAGTTTCAGTTATCACAGCTATGAACACGTTCTTGACCAACCAGGCTAGGAAGAATATCATTGTGCTGAAATATAGTACGGCTCTCCAACCAGGTAGGGAGTCTATTGCTCTGTACATGATGAAGACCCAGCCTTCTTGAGATGCTGCTTGATAAACGGTGAAGAAGCTAGTAACTGTTTAAAAGAAAATTAAAGGGGTAAAGATGATTTAATTGTATGGGAATTGTACCAAATTCGTCGAATCCGTTGAAACCCATGGTGTACCTTGATAATTCCAGCTTCATGCACTTCATTCCTGGCGGGCATTGGTAGCCGGAATTCGGGTCTAATGAGCAAAACGTATCTGGGATGGCTAGGTTATTAATGGTGATGTATCTAAAAGTAAACTTTCAAGGTTAAATCTTTAGATCTTAGAGAAGTTAATCACACGATGGATCCGTCGTATTAAGCACGCAATGATTCTTCAACTCCCCAAAAAATTGGACACCGAGTAAGCCGTATAAAGACATGAAGAATAAGAAGAATAAAGTCACGTTGTAGATCTGCTGACTCGATCTCCTGTAACGCTAGGTTATAATTTAATTTTTTTTTTTTTTGGTAGCTGATAAAAGCTTACTTAAAGATTTGATTGATTCTTGATTTTGGCATTGAAAATTTTAAGAATACTCTGAGGAAACGGATCATGATCAGCGGTCTAGGTACTCTTAATATGGACAAGTAGCTGAATCTTGGTACAATGCTCAACATCTCGAAGATTTGTAATATTACTGATATCCAGAGGAAGAACACCATGCTGGCGTCGAATTGGCACCAATGATCTCTGAGGTAAGCTTTCTCGCTCTAATATATATATAATAATTAATAGTATTTTAATAATTATTAATATTCAAGCAAAAGGAACGGTACAGTTTAACAGGACAATTTGAAAGCTGTCAAAACTGACACCTGTCACTTATGACAGCTATGACTTACTTTCAGGATACCTCTTATATGCATTTTAGCGATCATTTCGGCGGTGAACAGAACGGTTACTAAAATATCACATCCGAAAGTAATGAATTGCATGGGAGGGATTTTCTCGAACGTTTTAGGCGTGTTACAACTAACCGAGGCGAGACTTATCAGGGCGCACATCCTCATCATCCTCCGCACCCATCTCTAAAAATTTTTACGCACATCATTTAACTTTTAATTTTTTTTCTAGGAAATTGGATTTTCTACATTTCCTTTTACCTTGTTCACCCATTCGATGTCTGCGCTCTCGTTGAAGGCCTCGTCCGGCCCGTAATCCGCCAAAGCGGGCTCACCTTTCAGGCTCTGTTTACGTCCCAACATCATTTTAATTGTGATGCGTTTGCAGATACGTTTGTGTAGGATTGACGATCTAGAATAGCAGAATTGGTGAGAAATTAAGATAATTTAGGGTTTTTTTCGCGTTATACTTATTAATTACATCTTTGTAGTACTGAATTTTGCCGTGTTAAAATTGCTTGGGGGATGTAGTTCGGTTGGGAGTACCTGGCATACTGAAGGGTGCGAATGATGCTACAGAGAGCAGAGAAAATCAATACTGGGGTATGAAGATTCTGCCAACTTAGATTGGGTGGTGATTTTGGTCAAAATTCTATACGGCGAATATACAAAGTTGTCAAAAATGTGAGTACAATATAAAATAAAATAAAAACAACTGGTTTATGTGGTTTATTTGAAGAAAATATATTATCAATAAGAACAATAATGTGCGTCTTTAGTTTTTGATATAATCCAGTCTAAATACATCGTAATTTTGGCATACATTCCTGGGGCTCCTATACCACATTTAAGTCCTGAAGAAACTAATCCTAAAACAAATAATTTTCACAGAAAATTTCATCTATTTAAGCAGTTTATTAATGGAATGAATAAGAATATTTTCAAGGTCATCCAACGGATATTTTTAATGGATACAACAAGAAATTGCAGAAAGAATATTTGTAGAATTGAATGGTTAATGATGTTCTCATTATCTCATAAAATTGGCGTTGCATTTTTTCTATGGAATTAGTTTTAAAAAGAAAAAAAAATTGGACTTGACCCAGATACGTTTTGAAGTTATCCTCACTGATTATGAAATTGGAAAACTGGAAATGAGATCATAACAATTGCTATGGCAAGTGCATCAAACGCTTTTCTCTCCTTGTCTTCTCACGAAGGGAATTTTTGCCAAACAATGGAGAAAAATAGTGACTGTTTGCGAACGCTTTTTGTAGAGCTTGGGCTGGAACTGTGGCTTCTAGATAAAGGTGCCAAAATATCAATTCAATTCTTGCAGTGCATAATACTTATAATATTAGCAACAATATGGTGTGGAAACAATTTTGGAGAAGATTCATAAGCTTTTGGTAGGAAATTTTATGCCATCATCTTCATTTCCCGTAATAGACTTGAAAGTTAACCATTTTTACATTTTAGTAGGTACTTCAGTTAGGATTTCTTGCAAGATCTTCTTGTGATCTTTCTCCATCATCCCTTCTAACCAATCATACGGTTATCTTCATTATTTTGGTCGAACAAGGGGGGGATGTTGTTTTCAATTATATATATATGGCTCTACGCCCCGAAAGGAGCTTCGCCGCTCAGCCGAGCGGAGCTTTTCAGATCCTATTATTGACTGGATCAGGTCCGTATCTTCAATCCCTCTAGGCGATCTCTTTTGCTTTCGTAGCTATTGCTCTCCGTCTCTTTCGATCCTGTACTATCGTCTTCCATCCGTCTTTATTTCCCATCTTCTTCAGATCCTCTTCCACCTCATCTATCCATCTTATTCTTGGTCTTCCTTTCGCCCTTCTCTCGTCCATCTTCCATTCTGTCACCGCTCTTACATATTCCTCAGGTTTTTTCCTGTATATGTGTCCCAGCCACTTTATCCTTAATATTTTTATATGTCCTAATATGTTTTTTCCGTCCAGTTCTTCATTTATTTCTTTAATGGTTCGCCTTCTGTACACCCCATTTTGTAGCTGTACACCCCCCATAATCCTTCTTATTATTTTCCTCTCCTGTATTAGCATTTTTTGTTCTCCCACTTTTGACATTGCCATGGTTTCTGCGGCATAGGTTAATATCGGCCTCAACAGAGTTTGATATATCTTTACTTTTGTTCTTTTTGCGATCTGTTTATTCACCAATGTCTTTTTATTTGCGAAGAAGGCACTGTTCACCTGTTGTATTTTTTGGTTTATTTCTTCTAGTTTGTCCCCTGTTCTGCACAACCTTACCCCTAGGTATCTGAACTTGTTTACACTTGCGAATATGTCTTGTCCAATCTTTATCGACCCATCTATTTCGCTTCCTCCAATCTTCATATGTTATGTTTTGTTTTTGTTTATTCTTAGCACTATTTGTTCACTCCTTGTTTTTGCTCATTCATATATTTCGTCCAGTATTTTCTTTTGTTTTGCAACTATAACCGGTTCGTCTGCGTACGCGACTATTTGTGCTCCTCGGTTTCTTACATTTCCTTTGTTTAGGTTCTTAGTAATGTGCTCTATTAGGATGTTAAACAGCGTTGCAGATAAAGCGTCTCCTTGTCCGACTCCCTTTTTTATTTCGAATTCCTCCGTTTCACCCATACTAGTTCGTATTTTTGCTCTTGTGTTAGTGAGTGTCATTTCTATCAATATTTTAACTTTGGTGGGTATACCTATTTCCTCTAGGGCTCTCATTAGCTGTTGTCTATTAATCGAGTCAAAGGCCTGCTTGTAATCTATGAACATTATGTCTAAGCTCATCTTATATTCATTTCCTTTCTCGATTATTTGTTTCATTATATAGATTGCGTCGACCGTAGACTTATCTTTCTGGAAACCATATTGGTAGTCCCCCATTATGTTTGGGGTGTTTATTAATCTTCTTTGAATTATTGTCGTTAGTATTTTGTAGACTGTACTCAAGAGTATGATTCCTCTGTAGTTACTGCACACGATCCTATCCCCCTTTTTGTATATCGGCAGTATTACACCTGTCTCCCAGTCTGTCGGCATTTTCACTTCTATCCATATTTTCATTATTAGGTTATACATTTTCTCTTGTAGGGTTTTTCCGCCGTACTTAATCAACTCGTGATTTATTCCGTCATTTCCTGGTGCCTTTCCATTCTTACCACTATTTATTAGTCTTAACACTTCGTCTTTTGTTGGTTTTTCAATTTCTTCGTCATCTTTGGGTGGGTTATTTTCATTTTTCGTCCGCTTATCCCTTTAATATGCCTCAAATCGATTGAAGACCTCTGCTTATAGTCAGTTACTTAGGAATCAGAAATTTTGTACGTCCCATGCATTGGACCAATTCTCACTATCATAAGTGCATAACGCTCCAATGTTCAATCGAATTCAGCGTCTAGAATCAGATTGGCTTTGTACCACCAAACTAGTTTGTATGTACAAGAGTTTAATATCTCTTTGAGGAATACTTCCATTGCAAAGTTTTGACTTCTGGGTGATCTGTCAAGAAGGCCAAGGTGATTCTCCAGGAAGGCAGCGGCTTATTATATTATTAGCAATGATTTCTATTTTCCTTTAAAGCAACCTCAACCAAAATGCTTCCTTATAAACAAATCTTTCCATCAGGTGTTCTCTTACTGTATTTACTAAAATCCTACACCAACCACAGCATGTCTGATTTGCAAGTTAATCTTAAACCTATTCTCTCTACCAAGCCCACATTAGGCCAAAATTAGAACATTTGTATATAACTAACTTGATGTGGAGCAACCATTTTGAAAATTGAATTGGCCAGAAATTGGTCATAAATGCAATTGCTCCAAACATTTTCCAAATCTTTTAATAATAATAATAATAATAATAATAACAATAATAATAATAATAAGATATTGCAGAGAAATCAAGTGCTAATCCAAGATTTTCCATAAATTTTTTTACAAAAAAAAACTTACTTGATAATGTGAGCTATGGAAGCTCTCTTCAATTTAGAATTCACGACTCTGACTTTAGGCAAATTATTCAAAATCTTGAGAGGCTTCTGCTTCCGGTAGATGATCTTGGAATCGAACACCTATTCAGAAATCTTCTTCACACTATTTTCAGAATTTTCGTCATCTTTAGTTTCATAAACGAATTGCCGCATGAAGCTTTCCCTAACCTACAATTAAATAATCTCCTCTAATATGATGCAAGCACTCTATCATGTGATCGAGTCACCTTTGGTAAATTAAAATCTGATGGGACTTTATGTAACATTACCATTAGAGGACTGTCAGGGAATTTCTCGAAGATTCTCAATCTGAATATATTTCAGCTATTTCAGCTTCTTGATGTCCTCATCTAATTCTAAATTATCTAAAATAACAGCTACGAATAAACAATCGATTGTTCCAGCCTCTAGAATCAGATTGGCTTTGTACCACCAACCTAGTTTGTATGTACAAGAGTTTAATATCTCTTTGAGGAATACTTCCATTGCAAAGCTTTGACTTCTGGGTGATCTGTCAGGAAGGCAAAGGTGATTCTTCATGAGGGCAACCTCTTATTTTATTATTAGCAATGATTCCTATTTTCCTCAATAGTTTCATCCAGGAGACTTTAAGCCTCCTGAGCCGCTCCCACTGTAAATCGGACTATAATTTGACATCTAGTAGCTGATTGGTTGTCAAAAAAGGTGCACAAATCTATTCTTGTGCAAGTCTTTAGATGTGGGATTCAATACAACAATTAGATTAAAGAGGAACATGCAGGAGAGGATGGTACATTGATGGCTAAACTATCTTACCAGCTTCCAACCCACTAGCTATATTATTGTTTGAGCCATTAAAACTGAAGATGATAGAGTCAGTTTCTAGGATAATTCTCCAATTTTGCCAAAAAAATTAATAATAATAATAATTGGTGTCTATGATGTCGGATTCGTTGAAGGTTGGGATATTTTCCGTGTACTGGTTTCTTTCTCCATTTTTCTTTTATTTCTGCAACTGGTATGATCTTCGATGCAGGATCGAAGTTCTTATTTGCCACTCACTTGCCAATTCGTCAACCCCCCACCCATTTGCAGTATTGCCCCGTGTAAACTGGTGATGTCAGCTTCGCCAAGAAATACTGTCTTGGATGGTGTACTCTATTCCTACTGGTCTCTACCCTTGTCTTTATATCGAGTCCTTCTAGGTCCTTCAGTCAATATTTTCTTTAGCTGCCTTATGATTTATGTCCCTCTCCTGTAGATATCCAAGGTATTTGCAGCACTCATATTCTTCCATACCTAGAACTATCCTTCCACATTTCTCCCCTCATGACTGTCCCATTTTTCCCATGACCATAGAGTTGATTTTGCATTTATCAAGTTCGTTCATGCAGGTGGTTCTTATCTGGACGGAAGGCTCTCCAATTCTTGGTTTTCCTTACGGTTCTCTGTACATCTTCCTTATCTATTTGCCAATCTCGCATGGTTTTTATGGCAGCTCCTTTTTGATATTCTTCCGAAATCCAACCTGCCGCTCTGTGCTCTAATAGATTGCTCCATATTCTCCACCAGAACTCTCTTACATCTTTGTGAGGATGGTGTCTTCTCGTTAACTGGTTCTTGGATTTTGGAGGTTCTCTTAGCTGTCTTTGTTCGCGGGAAAATTGTATATTCTGAACCTTTGAAGGTGACTGGTGTTACAACTTTTCAATTGGTTAGCGTTTGCTGCAAGGGTCTGTTTCAGGAGGTCGAGTATTTCAGTAGCAGTCGTGTTTTTAACATTTTGGCGTTGTCTTTCTTATTGTTTTGGCGGCCACTCTAACTTTCGTACTTCCCGTCTTCTTTAGACTTACGTTACTATACCTGTGCCTTTTCTAAGCTTCGGGCAATTTTTTTTTAATGTCTGTAATGCTCCCAGTGAATCTACTGAATATTGGCCACTTTATTCCATCAGATTAATGTAGGGGTTCTTATCTCGGACAAGCTGTTCGAACTCTAGGCTCGTAATGGACGAGGACACAAACGTTATAATTTTGTCGACATTTTTTTGGAAAATCGTGGAGCATATTTGGCGTAGATATTTTAGCATCTAATTAGGAAACCAGATTAAATCTTGGTCACCAGATTTTGTATCCCATTAAAAACGTAATGTTATCAGCGCAATTAGGCAAGCTACAATGGTGAATTCATGGATTTATTAAGCGTTTACACCAGAAATACGTCACACAAGCGTTAAAAAACTCGTAATCATTTTCTTGGAAAAGTTCTGGAGGTTAAAGCTCAACATCTATTGATTCTCAATTCAACCACCCACAACAATCGAGCCTTTACTAGATCTTCCCACTACCAATAAGTTCAAAGATCGTACTACCCAAGAAGCTGATTCAATTCGGTACCAATTAAGTATAGTTGTATTGAAACGATTATGGGTAGGTACCTTCACTTTCAAGATATCTAAGCGAAGCCCAAAATAGGTTTTGCTTCCCCCAATTGTACATACATATACCATGACAACTCATTCATAGTTTGGTGTGACTTTCAAAACTTGTTTGTTCTAACTTGTGAAGCTGTCAAAATTTCTCGTTTCCGAACTGTCAAATTTTGACAGTTGCACCAGTTTATCAGTGTCGCAATACAAAAATCGAAAATATTCAACTCTGTTAAGTAGTAATAAGTTCAGCTTACCTACAAGCTCATATTTTGGAGAGGAATTAACATTTGAATTATAAATGAGTGGTCCTCCACTATCACCCTGAAAAAGGAATCCAATAAAATCGAATTTACTGCTTATTTAATTAGAAGAGCTTTCGAAAGCTCTGAATTAACTATGCTTACCTTGCATGCATCTCTTCCTTTAGCATATGCGCATAACATCAATTCAGAATTATAATGCTTCCCTATAGCAGATCTTTTGCAGTATTTATCGCTCATTATAGTCAGATTAGCTAATTGCAATGAATTAGAAGCGATGTTAATTGCAGATATACCCCAACCCAAGACGCTAACATTTAAATTGGTATATTTTGATTCTAAAAATAATATAAAATTATATTAAAACTGTTTTGACCAGCTCCTACATTACCGGGATTAGGTAAACATATTGGTAACGTATTCCCATCGAATTTAATTCTCCTATTCACTTTTATAAGTACCACGTCGTTGCGCCGAGATGATAGTAGTTTGAAGTCATGAAATTTTACTATTTCCGCAGGTTGGTATTTATCGCCCTTTTCTTTTGCTCGATGGATGGTGTGAAGGTAGATATCGAAGTTAAGGCCATCTGCTCTGAAATAAAACAGCAATTAGTTTACATTATTAACAACATATAACGACGAATTTTACTGTTGTACACAATGGAGAGCTGTTAGGATATATAAATCGTTTATGACTACTCCACCGCAGAATAGCACTTTGGTGATTTGGATGTAAGCCATCCATGGATATTTCAGAGGTGACACAGTTTTACCGCCGAAAATTCTAGTCTCTAAGTTCGGTACTTCACCACATTCTACGTGAAAAAAAAATCTGGGCAGATAAATATGAGATATTACTATAGGAATACGTACTGCATTCGGTGACTATAGGTTTAATAAGATTCGTTAAATAAACAGTCGTAAAAAGCATGTAGGTGCGAATTAACATGATGCCAATGTGTATTTTACTGCAATGACGTCTTCAGTAATGTTAATGTTAAAATTTATATTCCGCACTAACAACATTTATTTTTATGGATGATTTCACGTTGAATTGCCCAGCGATAAAATTAATTGTTTCTAATTTAACTTGAGTGCAATGAAATATTATAATTCGTTCAATATGTTCTGTTTCTGTGGACGTAGATATATAAACAGCACACAAAGAAAAAGAAGACTTCTATGAAATACTAGAAAAAATGTGCGACGACATACCTAGAAAAGATTGCAAAGATTGGAAAGGAGGACTACAACAGCGCTGTGGCTGGCAAAAAAACCATTCACGAGATCACCAATGATAATGGAAAAAGAGTATGTGGGTTGGCTTCACTAACAAACACGTACATATGTAATCAGCACAATATTTAAACACAAAAGGGAGCATAAGATAACCTGGATGTTACCAGGCAGGACACATGGAAATCAAATTGACCATATATTGCTTTCAAAGAAATGGATTAAAATAGCGCACGATGTCAAGTGTTTTAGAGGAGCTAATGCTGATACGGACCATATAAGTATTAATGATATTAAACATCAAAATGAAAGTAATCAGAAACCAATTTAACACTAAAAATAGAAGAAAATTGGATACAAAAAGGCTGATGACAGATGAAACAAAGAGAGCATACTCGACTGAAGTCCAAAATAAATTAGAAACCTACAACGAAAGCGAATTTGAAACTGAATGAACAAACATAAAGAATGGTTTGATGAAGAATGCCAACATATGAGAGAAAAAAAACCAAGCAAAAAGGAAATGGATAGCAACAGGAATACAAGAGATGAGCATTTACAGGAAGTTAAAACAAGAAACAAATAAACTCTACAAAACAAAAAATTAAACTGGATATCAGAACAAATGCAAGAGTTAGAAAAAAACAACAAAGACAATAGAAAACGATTTCAATACATAAAACACAATACAAACACTAATAAAACAATACAGAACGGGGGAAATGTGCTGTTACAACGAGCATATAACCTAATAGTTATGAATTTTGTATTTTTTATTGGTTGTTGCGTAATTTTTTTTTATTAAAACGACGAAGTGGAAGTAAACTTAAATATTTATTGACGTTTCGCTCATGTTGACATGAAGCTTCATCAGAAAAACTGTAAAGAAAGCTTAAACAAATTTTAAACATATTTTTTTAACAAATATTTCTTAAACAATATTTTTTTAAAAGTGCAATAATGCTTAATTATGAAATTTAAATTCCAAGTATGAAGATTGAGCATGGAATCGTGTGTAGGAAATTATTGTATAATTAATATAATTTGGTGAAAGCTTACCTTAAAATTATTAAAAACGTACTGCGTCAGTAAAGTAACATTTAAAAGGTTGATTGTTCTTATTCTTGTAACAAACATTAAACTGAAAGTTTTATTCTTAAAATTTGTGGTTAAAATGTACTAACTGTACCTACATGTGGGATTA
This sequence comes from Popillia japonica, assembly GCA_004785975.1. Lineage (NCBI taxonomy): Eukaryota > Metazoa > Arthropoda > Insecta > Coleoptera > Scarabaeidae > Popillia > Popillia japonica. Next base: position 32,109 of record SMLS01074013.1, read on the forward strand.
TGATACATTTTTGTTAAAATTCTGTTTCCTTGTCGGATTAATGTTAAATCTAGAAAGTTAATTTGGTTATTATTTTCGTTTTCGATTGCGAATTTTAATTTTGAATGATAATTATTGTTAAAGACTTCTAAAATATCTTTGATTCTGTTTTCTGCTATGCCTATTATACAGTCATCAACATATCTTTTATAAAAATTGGTTTGAAATTTAGATTGGGCAAAATTTCATTTCCTAAGTCTTCCAACACAAGTTCAGCTACTACACTTAAAATTGGTGCACCCATAGCACATCCAAAAATTTGTTTGTAAAATTTGTTGTTATATTGGAAATATGTTTTATTTAATGTTAGTTCTATTGCTTTTATGAACTCGTTTTATGGTAGTGGAGTATAATCTTGTAATTCATTCCAATTAATATATGTATTTTTATGACCTTTTAACTTATCTTATTATCC
>SMLS01074014.1:0-46141 GCA_004785975.1 Popillia japonica
TATGTATGCACATTGTCTGTCTATTACAAATCATGAGTATAAACTTACAAAGAAAACAAGAACCCGTATCTCGGGCTACTATAAGCACAGTATGCAAGGCACGTTACGATATGTGTGTGTGCTTCCAATACGACGACCCGCCTCTTTGAACGGTAGCCCATCTCTCTCGAACGCAAGGGCAACAGTAGTAGCTGTCAGCGTGAGCTCAAACTCCCGGGGATACCGTATATACAGGCACAGTGTAAAACGGACGTCGGCTAGCGCGGATTTAAAATTACACGAAATCGGGTATCCCGATTGCACCGAGAATCCCACATGCATGTATGAACGCGTCTTCTCCCAAGGTGTGTTAATTGTAAAAAGCCGGGGTGAGCGTTCGGCGGACGAAAAAATCCGGAAATCCGGAGTGCTGTATATGCGGTGTGACGGAAAAAACAAAATCGGTGCGTTTTAAACGTCATCGTGAAAAATACGAATCTAGGCGATAAATTTAGACAGATCACGTGAGTTTATCTCGGTGGAAAACGTGTTTTGAATTGCGAGGTAAGTCAATGTTTTGTGTGTACGAATAGGTTAATATTTTTATAAGCACCCACCTAAGTTTTGTTGGTGCAGTACCTACCTATATGTAGGTAATACACGTGATTCTGTAGATATACCTACTTTTATAAGCAATTTTATCCGACCATTGTCTTTAACGAAGATGCCTTTTAGTAGATACGCAAACAATAATTTATTTAGGTAATATTAAAAAACAATGATAAACAACGTAAAATCAGTGACCATAAAAGTTTTGTTTATGTTTACTGTCTTTAATACCATTCTTGGAGCCTCTTTGTATCACTAGAAACCTCTCTTATTTATCGCCGATTTAGCGGACATGAACAGAATTACGTTTTCATTTAATGTTTTTGAAACTTTACGTTTTGAAGTCACCAATCGTGTCAATAATATTTGATTTGAAGCCCTAATTAAGTTGATGGAAAATATACTTTTTCATTGATATATGATTTTTGTATAAACGATGCATTTTAATTGAAAACATTCTTAATTCTATTCAATTTTTTTTTGATTGTCAACTTCAGCTTTAGATCTAGAGTATCTATGTGAAAATTTGTCATCAAAATCATTCTGTGATTTAGCATATTCTGACAGATTAAATGTCATGTTTCAAAAGTCATATTTCATGATACTGACGCGCCATCTACGCACAAATGGTCAATTCAATTTATGTTACGGGAAAATTGCAGGTACAGTAAAATCTCGATAACTCGTAATGCCAACGGACTCGTTTATTCTTACGAATTATCAGGATTTTGAATAAACGAAATTAAGTATGTATAGTAAAACCGATGAGGGAGGGATAGAAATAAGAAAAATATGTATAGATATGGTTAGACAGAACGTGATTTATTAGAAAACACATTTTTTTAAATATGTATTACAAGATATACAAACAAGAGGATATATTGTAAGCTAACAAATATGCACATTTAGAGAAATAAATCGCTATTGTTCGGCGAATATTACGAATTAGGGGAGCGTCAGGCTGTTACGAATTATAAGACGTTTACAATAACTTCAATAGAGATACTATTACGAATAACCGAGAGGCCCGAAATGCATTGGTTTTTTCCGATTTATCGGAATTTTTTTAGAGGATAGCCAATATATTACGAATAAACGGGGTTTACAAATTATAGGGCGGCGAAATACCGGGATTGTACTGTATATCTCTTCAATTACCGTCAACTGGAGTAACATTGGTCCAATTTTTTTACCATTCTAAAAGTAAACATGGGGTAACATTAGCTCAAGTTCTAATTTTCATAGTAAAATGCATTCAGACTCATCTTAGCCCACTATAACCCCAAAATACCCTCTTATTTGCCAAACTGACTTGATAAAATCCACTGAAATTATATGCTGATAGTACTTAGGTATTTTAATTAACATAATGTAATTTCCTTCACACCGAGTTCACTTCTACTTTGAATTAACTGTTCCATAAAAAACATTGCCAACTAACTCCTTCTCTACCTCTTTGTTTGGCAAACGATGTATAATCTTTTGCTTATTGCATGGGAAGATTTTCCTTCTGTTCTTTTAGTATTCCCAGTAGTTGCTCCAGAAGCGATTGAAATCTGTCTGGTCAGTGTTCTACAGCGAATTCCATCAGCAGATTCCTTCCATGCTTTCAAGATGCTCCTCCAAGCTGCTTTCATTGGACGGAAGTATGTGACATCAAGAGGCTGTGTAAGGGATGTAGAGTTAGGAGAAAAACATACAAATTTAGTGTCATTCGCTTGGCATGCGTTCCAACTGCTACGTTAATGTGGGAAGACAAGTTGTCGCCAATAAGGACATTCACCTCTTTTTGCGTCTTAAGTCTTGGTAACAGCAAACTGAAAAACCAATCTTCGAAACCATCCACTTTTTGATCGGTTGTATCTACACCCTGAAGGTCCATTTTCCATACACGTTGTCCATAGATGTTCTCCTCTGTAAACAACATATGGAGCTTTGCGTTTCCACAGAGCGTCATTGATGTAGAAGTCTTGGAAGAATCCATGATACGTTCAATAGATATACTTGGTGCTTGTGTGTTCTAGGACTTTTTTTTTCAGAAGAGATTAAAAAGAAGTGTTATGTCATATAGTTATGAGATAACATGAACTTCAAGCTTTGCTCTTATGGGCCAATGTTACCCCAATGGCATATAAAAAATGCCTCTTTTCAAACTTCATAAAATATTATGAATATAGCAAGCAGTGTATTAAAATTTAAACTTACATTTTCCATTTTATAATATTTCGTAACTTTCGTTGTACTTACCAAGCTTTTTCTGGTGAAAATACAGTTTCACCATACAAAAGTTTTCAGATGTTTTCCACAAAGCCAAACAACTGATTCACTTAAAACAGTGCTGCCGCCCATAGAGAAGTTCTAAAAGTTCTAAGTTCATGTGTCAAAATTTGTGGGAGATATGAAAAATTCAAACATACTTATATTTTCGGTTGGGCCAAAGTTACCCTTAATGGACCAATGTTAACCCCAGTTGATGGTATACCTGTCAAATCTAGGCATTTTGTTCAAGAATGGCTGCCACTTTATAACTAATTAGTAAATTCAGGAAAAATCAAAATATTACTACACACACACATTACTACCTACACAATTAAAATTAATGAATTAAGATTTAAAACATTTTCTCCTTTGTAACTAATACTAGGTATATATTTTTAAACTAAGAGGAGCATTTTAAATTAATCGCGCCAAAACTACCATTCTTGATTGGGTGTTTCAGAGGTAGGATTACACTGTGCAAAAATTGCATGTTGATCTATCGATGTTATTATGATTATATTGAGGTAGGGTTTATATTCAAAATTAACCGAAAAATAACGCTGCAATATTAAATCTTGCCTTTGAGCTCAATGAATAAAGAGAAACTGATAAAATACTTACGAAAATTGAAAAAAAAATTCTCAGAATGTCATTGATTCGGTCACTTTTACAGTGCAAATGTGGCTTTCCCATTTAAAATAAGTGTTTTTTTGGCTTGTGTCTCACTTTGACAATTGTCTGACAATACATATTTAAAAATCAGGCGTGCTAATATAAATTTGCACAACTGTTGCCGACTTAAGTTAAAAACCTGCAATCATTTATAGTTGTGCAATAGCTTTGTGTTTGTCTATTAGGTTATTGCTTCCTTCGGACATCAATTTATTTTCTATTGTCATTTATAAAGTTAAAGAGAAGTGACCTAAGGCTTTTCGTTTAGTTTTTTTTTTTTGAAAAGTAATTCCAACTCTATCAATTCATTCATCTATCTTTGAAGTTCTTACTTTAATTTTGGATATTTCTTTGAAGACTTTTTCTGAAACAGCACAATGAAGTTTATGAAGTTTAACGTTGTTTTTAGTTTTTCTGCAATATGTAATAACAGCTTGAGCACTTTTGACAGAGATAACTTGTCATAAATACAGTGCTTTCATTTAATACCAAAACCCACGCGGCCTTTTTCGTATATGCAACCCATTTAACAGTACCTAACAGAATTTTTTTTTACAAATATTGACAATTAATATTTTACAGATTACGTTTATATTGTAAATAATCAGAACTAATTGTAAGTAACAGAAAAATAGTTATAATAAATGTTGAAAGTTAGACAGCTTAGAGATATTATTTGTTTTACCAACATATTATTTACGTCATCTTACGTCAGAGATCACCTGGGTTTTGATTCTAAATGAAAGCTCTGTATCACTCTGTATGACAGCTGTAAATAACTATTTGTGGAACGCACACAACTACTTTATGACAATAAAATATGCGGTACACATGAGCAACAAAGTGAAAACAAAATTGCAATATCCGTTTGTTTAGATTATAGGTAATTTTAATAAACGCTATTGTCAAATTTGTCATGTTTTGCAGATGCACGAAAGTAAACAAACAGGATAAATGACAGAGAAGTGTGTGTCAACACCATTCATTTGCACCAAGATATAAAAAAATATATTTACAGTTGTGTTGTTATTATATGTACTACTACGATGGGTATTTTATTGTTTTAATGCTGGTCTTCGAATGGCGAACGTTAAAATCTCCATCTCCATTTCGTCGTAAGCTGCAGTACACGCCATCGGCACGTAATTGGCTGTTTGTAGATCGTGATTACTTACGGAAATTATAATCCTATTAAGTAGATGGCCATACTTTTATGACAGCTGATTTAATTAGAGGTATTGGTGTCGAATTAAACGTCATAGTTTTTCTAAGTAATTTCAAATATTCCACATTTAAAGAAGCATCTTTATACTATATTTGATTAATTTCGTTTGCCATCAGTATGATTATTACCAAGTGAGTTAATGAATCCATTAATGTCCACAATATTTTTTAAATTTCCCTCCAAAAAACTAACAGCAAATACTTATTTTCTGATGTAATTGGGACTTTTCAGTTTACTCCTCTGAATTAAAAAACAGAGTATGATTTATATCTGTTTTTTATGGTGAAATTAGCAACAAATTTAACGTACAATAGGTTAACTTCTAATATTGCACTTATTAACAAATATAATAATAGAGATTTGGTGAAGTTAGACATAATTGTGACAGGTACTGTCATATTTTTGAATGACCCATGTGTTTTTTTTTCTTTCTACTTAGTATTTAATTGTCATATATTACATTAGAAAGCTTCTGTCAAAAAGAGAAAAATCATCGAATAGTTAAGTTCGCCTATCGTGTACAACAAATAATAGTAAGCAAACAACATATGGAAGACGCTCGTTTAGTTCTCTTTTTTTTTATTGTTTTGCTTGAATTGCTGTTAATTTAATGATTTTTGCAAAAACGTTTTCATCTAAAATAAACTTGTTTTATTCGTGTACCAACACTAATTTCAAGTCATTGTAAAGCGTCTATGATATTTTATGATTCCATATACAATACAGGTAACAATGATTGAAGCGTTCCAGGAATACTTAATATGGTGAAGCGAACTGTGCCTATATAGGCGTAGGAATAATCAACATAACCTCTTTTTGTCATTGCCTAAAATATTATTATGTTATTATTGTTATTGTTCATACTATCTCCTTATTCGTGTTAGGAGTGTTAAATTAAAATTAAAAAAATATATATTAAATCAAATTAAATTAAACAATTATCTGAATTAATTAATTATTAATTAGTAAAAATAAAATAAAAATAATAACTCCAGCCAACGGCGTGCACGGGGAAAAATTAAAAAACCCAGATTATAATGTGAAAAATTTTATTCCTCAAAATGTATTGTAAAAACACATCACAAACACATATAATACATAATTACATCCGTTTCGGCACAACAAACATGAAATTCAAGCTGGAATTACGAAAATCATCTTTAAAAAATATCAAGCAGTACATTTGGCAATTTACGTAGTGGTAGGCCTGGGTGAAACGGAAAAACAAAAGGGAGGGGACAGTTGTTTACAAGTTTTGACGACTGACAGACAAAACAAGTCACGAAAACCTATTTTAACGAAAATACATTTGAAAACAAGTAAGAGTTTATAAGTGCCCATTAGACCTTCAACCATCAAAATTAAACTAGTGAACAGTGAAGAAAACCCGAAAATAGAAAATCAAGATTGGAAACGGCAGGAAGACAGACTGATACCAACTGATACACTACTTGATAGCAAATTCAAATGTATTATGGGTAAAGGGTAATTAGAAGATAGTTTTGATAAAATTAGAAAGAAATATAGAACAAGCACGCTTCAATCGTTCTTCTTCTATTTTTATCAGAAACTGTTTGAGGCAACATATTACTTTTGAAATTATCAAATAGGTAATGAAATCATTTACCAAATAGAAGAAGAAATATACATAGATAGCCGTTTAAAACATTGTTTGATCGTTTTTATTTTCCTCTATTGGCTGCAATATAGGTAGTATCTTAAGTGTTCAAATTTTTGACAGCAAATTCTGGTGTAAAATGTACCAAGGTAGAGAAAAATTTTGCATTGAAATAAATAGATACCTACAATTTGTCTATTACACTACTATTTAATAACGATTTCTCTGAATAATTGTTTGATGTTTGGTCATATGTAGTTGCTTCGATTTTGAGATTTAAAAAAAGACAAAACTGGACTTGCATCACCAAATTTGTATCTATATTGTTATTTATTTATCTTCCAAGGTATTGGGTTCGTAAAAAGACTACTTACTTGCTACTCAAGAAAGTAGATAAAAATGACATTTTCTGCAAAGAAAATTGATGACCAGAGTCCACAGGTTTCTGAAACGTAAAGGCGATCCTCTTAGATGGATATATGCCAAAAGTAACTCCAATAATAGGAAATGTTAATGTTAAATCCTATAGTGACGACCTCTTCTCATGTGACTATTATCTTTTTCCAAAACTCAAAAAGTTTTTTTGAGAAGGTGTTGATTTTTATTGTGGAATTACCAACAGAATTGCTTTTCACACTCCTAAGCTTTAAATTTATATACTTAACGATTTAGGTAAGAGAATGATTCATTTACAAAACTATTAATAAGACACTAACTATAGGTACTTTTAAAAAACAAAACCAACTACCACACCCCAACAACTTTTATTACGAATTTCGAAAATTATGGGCGAATTATTTTAGAAATCCACCACATAGGGGTTGGACTATTTATTGAGAATTCCTATTCTTTTATCGAATAGGCCAATATAAACAATTGTGTAAATTCCAATTATTTAAGAGAATTATCATTATATTTATGGTTAATAATATTTTGGAATATGATATCAAAGACCTCCACGGCCGGAGTATCTATAATGAGGATTTTGCCGTGTCATGGTGAGTAAAATATATACAGTACAAATAAAAATAAAACGCACAAGATCTACAATAAAAAACTCAACTAATTATTTAAGAGAATTATCATTATATTTATGGTCTATATTTTGGAATATGATGTAGAAGGCTTGCACGGCCCGAGTACCTATCTATAATGAGGTTTTTGCCGTATCATGGTGGGTAAAATATATACCTACAAATAGAAATAAAATGCACAAGATATACAATAAAAAACTCGACGTTTCGCCACTAATGTAAGTGACTTCTTCAGGAGCAAAGTGGGTATCTGCAGTAGAGAGGGTACCAGAAGGTCACGGTAACTCGACGTGTAAACCAGGCTAGAGGCGTCAAGCTTTTGGTAAGTGAGGGACGTCAGAAGGTTTTCGCCTCTAGCGTGGTTTACACGTCGAATTACTGTGACTTACCGTGATCACACGACAGTTCTTTTTAAATCGGTATTGAGGACCGTTCAGAGTGAATAGTTCAGCAAGTGATGCGTTTGCCTACTCTCTTATGAGTGGCTCCTGATGGTGGGAGGTCTTTAACAGTAACGATTTGAACGTAGCATTTGATCATTTTTTAAATACTTTTTGAATATTGTTTTTTGGATCGTTTTGTAAAGTTTTTAGATAGGAATCATCATATTTTGACGGATAGTCAACATAGTTTTCGATCAAATAAATCTACTATTACTGCATTGATGGATTTTTATACCAAAATTTTCTATTTCATTGATGCAGGTGAGTTAATAAAGAAATAAAAAACAAATATATTTTTTGAGTAGAAGGCACAGTAAAATTTATTTTGTAACCAAGATAACATTAAAAATACTATGTTAAGAATGAATAAATAAGGTATTAAAAGGTACTAAATTATTTCAAATTTTGTTCACAAATTAGCCCCATTCAGTTCCAAACATTTATTAATTCGTTTTAGCACTTGATTACTAGTGACCTACTGTATTTGAGCTTCTGTTAATGAATTTAGTGCTACTCGTATTCTTTCTTTTGTTTCTTCTGCATTTGTCACCTAGTAAACTTTGTCCTTAACCCCAAAGGAAAAAATCCATAGGAGTCAAGTCTGGTGAACGTGGAAGCCACAAGTAGGGACCTGCGTTTGCAATAAACTTTCCGTCAAATAACCTCTCTAAGAATAAGTGTACATCTCTTGTGCTGTGAGCCGGTGCACCATCCATTTGATACCAAGCAGTATTCGATTCGATAATAGGCCGTGTATCAAGTTCTTCTTCCACAATATTGCGCAATATATCTAAATACCTTTCGCCATTTAAATTTTCGTTATAAAAATGTAGACAAAGTATGCGATTATCTTTTAGATATTGTGGAAAAAACATTAAATTGCCAACTTTCCTGATATCCCCTTTCTCTCGTTACATGGGGATTTTCGGCTGCCCAAAAATGACTGTTATGTTTATGAAAGAGGTCATTTTTGGTAAATTTAGTTTTCTCAGTCCAAATGATTTTCTTCGTAAAACTTTCGTTGTCCTGACAAGGTATGGTAAAGAATTCACAAAAATTGATCCTATTTAAGAAATCCTGCGGATGTAAGTGCTGTACCTGCTGATATGAAAATGGTCTCCATTTATGTCTTTTTAATACCCTTTGAATGGACATTGTTGAAATTTCCAAAGTTGTCGCTGCTTCTTGAAGAGATGCAGTGGGGTTGGTATAGAAACACCCCACAACACCAATTTCAACTACCTCGTCATCAATTATTTTATTTTTTTTTAATTTTGGCCTAAACTGTCCATGTTCTAAACAATTAACTAACCGTCGCAATACATCCTCAGATGGATTTGGCCTGTCCGGATACCTTTGTCGAAATAAAGCACACGTTCGACTTAAAATTTTTCCGGACTCTCCATAAATCAGCAATAAATTCAGGTAATTCTGATTTGTTAATCTTAAACGTGACATTTTCGTATACTAGATTAGGAACTGTGTGATATACTAGGAAGTTTATTAACACGCTATCGAACTGCCACTAGAAAATTAGACATTACGCTGAAACTGTGACGAATTTTCATAGCCAGCTTTAGCGGTCACACGAAGTTTCTGAATACATTCACATGATTTGCGAATAGCTCCTAAAATATTCATTTTAGGTATAGGGAAATAATATCACTTAATGAAGAATTTAATTTTCTACCGTTTGCGACAAAAATATATAGGATGTTCCATTTAAAATTACGAAGTTATTAGTGTTTGAAATTTAACATATTAGGTCGGTAAATACTAACACCCTGTATAGTATTTGCACACAAGTGAAAATAGTTTTCAATAGCCCATCTTAGTAGCTGTCTAACTCCCAATAATCATTCATTAACTCTTCTGCATACCGAAGAAATACGTCACTAAGTACTACGATGCATTTGATAAAATTTTCATAAAAATCAAGTTAGCTATAAAACGGTAATGTTTACATCAGTCGAAATAAATGATTTATACGCCAAATTGGTTGATGAATTCAATTGTTTGAAAAAAAATTGCGTAATCTATTTAAAAAAATTAAGTTGCTAGTGCTTCCGGCGAAACCGGAAATAGAAAATATGTACTAATATTTTCTAAAAGTTTGCTCCCATGCCTAAAATAACTCTGCAAAGCAAATATGGAACTTGCTTAGTTAGTCTTTTCTGTTTTTACTACAAATCAGTTATTCGTAGCAATTTTTCTTGTAGATGTATATTTTTAACACGAAGTAGGTATTATTCTGTCACGTACGAGTGATTCTTGTTGCTGCTCAAAATTACATGTTCTTGCTAACACTTTCAATTCTTTAATAAAATGATCCATTGATTCTCCTTCTATGTGCGATCTTGAAAAAAAATTGAATCTATCGTAAGTCTCATTGTTTCTGGGTTTGCGATACTCATCAAAGGCTTTTACTACTTCACTAAACTTTCCTTTTTCTTTCATTGGTTAACCTCATGGTATTACATACTTCTATAGCTTCTTCACCCTCTACACTCAGAAAAATAGCAATTTGCCTTTCATCTGCTTCTGTTCTTCCAGTTTTGCCACTTGCAAATAGAGATATTAAAACGCTGCTTAAATTTTTTTTCTACGTTCGCAAATTCTCTTAAATATTACACCACTAATTCTTCCTTTTATTAGTTGGGTTTCTTTACTTCTGACACCATGTTACATCATCTATTTGAAGATAGTGCTAATTAATTAGTTTATTAATATAACTAAATACCATTTTCATGTACCTACTGACATTTATTTAATTATCTCATGTTTACAACTGTTGTCATGCTAACTACTCTACTCTATGCCTACTGTAACTATATTTAACATACATAGTATGTATGTATGTAACATGGATGAAGTCTTATTTAAGTAAAAGATAGTATGCTAGTATAACCTATAAGAATTTGAAATAAATTGGAAATGCTATTGTGGTAGATACCTACATTGGTCACTAAACTACATTCAATTTGTTATTTATTTATAAATTTAAAACCTTAAGTCAATTAGTTAGCTATATACCAGTGTAGTTTGGTCAATAACAAATAAAATGAATTTAAATTAAAAAAAATCCACATCTCGCAATGAAAGCGAAACCACTATTTTCACAAAAAAATCCAAAAATATCCGTACGAGCTCTGAATATAAAGTTTTCCCACTAAATGCATGTATGCAGATATACATAAATATTGATGAGTGCTTCTTTAATTTAATGCAAATAAAAACATAATTCAATGCACAAACAGCATTTTAATATCTTAAATGTGACCACAAGCGAGGTGTTAAGATATTCATGAACTCACTGTCAACAATGGGTGTGCCGCAAGGGAAAGTGTAACTTCCACTGTTATTTATTGTATCGTATTTAGCGCGTTGTTGGCTCTAAATGACAGTTGGATACGTTAAATTTGATCAAGATATTAACTTATAAGTAATAAGCATGGCGATAATTAATTTTATTAACTTTATTATATGAAGATATATATTTACTCGGACACGATCATGCAAATTTTATAACAACAAAAAATACAACTCGAACAAGATTTCAGTTTCTCACGGTGCTATTTTTAGATTTCCATGCGTATTTATTGATTGTCAATAAAAAATTTTTAATAATAGAAAAAGGGTAGATAAAAATTGATAGAACATACCTACGATATAGGGGTGCAAATTATAACGCATATGAAGGCTTGCAAAAAAAAACAACGTCCCCGAAGATTTAATGAAGAGATATCAAGATTGTTCCGAACTAAACGATAAAGCGTTTACTTGAAATATTTCAATGAATTATCGTGAGGGTAAGCAAAGATTATTGGAAATTTTACTGGGAGTACATATTCAGGTAATTGCGAGGTTAGTGTTGTGCACTGTAATAAACATAACCCACCAGTATTAACTACCTGGTAATTCTGGTTTTTCCAAGCTATATTAAAGGGGATTATTTAATGCAAATTTTAAATGATTACAACTTAATTTAAGATTCCAAAATATTGTTGACCATAAACATAATGATAATTCTCTCGAGGAATTGGAATTTACAATGTTTATACTGACCTATTCAATAAAAGAATAGGAATTCCCGATAAATAAACTAACCCCTATGGTGGGTCTCTAAACTATCATAATTTATCCATATTAATCCTCGAAATATAATGGAGGAGAAGGCCCAAATACCGACTTACCACTTTTTTTCACATACAGGGATTCCCACGGAAGTGGCTAGCTAGTTTTTGGACTTAACGAAACACTTCAGTTTTGAAAATTTTGGTTTCGCAATAATTTCGTACTCACTTTTTTTTCTAAAATATTCACAAGTTTCTTGCACTTCCGGTTAACCGGAAGTCGCTACGAACTTTGTTATTTCAAACGGTACACTCTATATTCAGCATCAAATTCTGTGACGATTACAATTAGGGTTTCCTATACCTATCGTCTACTGTTTCTAAGATATTACGATTTTTATAAAAATTTTGACATTTACCCCGTCATATTTAACTGATTAATTCTCACTTACCATAAGTGCCAGAGATTTGATATTTTAAAATTGCCAAATAATAACGTTGTTTCACCAAAACGTAGTAACATTTTTTCTTTATATCATACAGGGCGTTCAAAAATTTATGCTATATCAAACAATTTTAAAAGATGTAAAAGTCAATTTTTTTAAATGGAACGCCCTGTATATTTTGACACTATTGGACACAAAATTCAATTCTACATCGATTTGCTGTAAGACTCCCTATACCTATCTCCAATAGTTTGCTTTCTATTTCTATTTTTTTAATTAATGCTTCCAAATGGGCGGAATACTTACATTACAACAAATTATTGTTTTCAGGAAACATTATTGTTGTAATCGTTAACCGTTACGTATTTTGTGTCAGATAAGTATACATTATTGTGCAATTTATAAACAAAATAATGGAAAATATTGGAATTTACTCAAATCAGAACTTATGCTGCTTCTGAAGATTTGGGCATTTCAAAATCATCTGTCCACAGGATTTTGAAACACAATAAGATGCATCCTTTTTTAGAGATTCTTGTACAAGTTTTCCGGGAGGAAGATGAAGTGAAAAGGAATGAATTGTGTGTGACAATTTTCGTTAGATTTCAAGAATATCAATTTTTTTGTCTAAAATAATTTGGAGTTCTCTCGTCGTCTACTCTTTATTTATGCCTAAAAAAACTAGTAAAATTCCACTAACTTTAACCATGTTTAGAGCGGGAGGAACCTATTTTCAGACATGCTGTGTGAAACAATTGAAACTTTTTTGAATCAAAGAATTTCGAGTTTTGTCTCCTGCACTAGTTTCCAAAAGTTTTTCCATGTTATTGAACCTCATTCATGGTTGCCTAGGAAACCTGTTGAAAAATTTATGGTCAAGATATCTAAAAAAAGTGAATGTGTTATGGGAATGTTATCTGGTGGCAACGTAACCTGAAAAGTTGGTACCTACATATCTTGAGTTTTTAGCTCGAATGTTTTGCTACATGTTTTGTTGTCAAAATGGCAGGTTAGGTATCACGTGATTTCTTCTTCTTTTAGTATTCACCATGTAGTTCTAAAATGCATCTAAACATACGTTTATTTATTTAACATTTTTGTAGTAAGTTACCAAAAAGTGATGATCAGGTGTTAGGTACTTACAAAGGCAAACAAATCGATTACTTATTTGAAGTTTTTGATTGTATTATATCGAAGACTTTTACGGTTCAAGGTTCTATTATGCTCGGTAGTAGGTTCAGTATTTTAACATTGGATTGCCAAAAAAACCAAAATTCACAAAAAAATTAATGCAACATTGTTAACCATTCACATTTTATGCAACTTATCTGTCCCAAATTAAGGTATACAGGATGTCCGCGATATACAAAACATGCAGCTAAGGGATGATAGACATAACGATTTAGAAACGAAAAGATTTAATATACCATGGGTCTATCTGTAAGTTAAACGAGGAAAAAAACTATCTCTAAAAAACCTTATTTGGTCAAACTTTACAAGAAAACTCATCCATTTTGTTTCTTAAATAATCAAAAAACTCAAACAAACAAAAATTTAAAGTAGAAAATAACTTAAAACAACGACGAAAACGAATTATTTAATACATTGAAACTGTGGCGTGGTGTCATTTCTTTTACACCATACTGTACACGTATTCAATAGAAGCACATCTCTATCACAGATGCAAGCGAAGCAACACATGTTTATACGACCTTGAACTACATTAGACCATTGTATCGTACGAAGTCAACGGCCATACGTTTAAAAAATATCCCATAAGTAGGAAAGAGGTATCTCCGCGTTTTTTTTTAATAATGTTAGGTATGGTGTGTTTAATAGCAGCTTTCGATCGGTAAATGAAAATTTAAGTTGAAGGAAGGTCGAATTAAATGAAAACAATGTAATAATAGTGCAATTATGTTAAGGCTCTTTAAGCTCTTTCGTAAAGGCTACTATAAATTTTATTTCTTTTTTATTTGTGATAAATTGGTGGTCCTAAAAAGCACCTTTTTGAGAGACAGGAGAAATTTATATATTGTATATTCTACTCAAATTCATGGATTAAGAAAAGTTTGGGAAATTAGTTTCTATGTATTTAAGATAATCTAATACATGCGGTGTTTGTAATGATATATAACGCGACTTTGTTTAAAAACAGTTTAAGTCTTAGTTGTTGCGCATGCGTCAGTTAAAAAGTGACAGTTTGCTCTACTCGTTGTGTCAAAACAATCTAAGATATTTTACACCAAATGTGCAAAAGAGACGAAGAATCGAAGCAATTTACGTATGAACAGCGTATGATGGAATTTTACCGTTCTTGTTACAAGACAAAACCTACAGCACGGTATAATTGGTCAAGCTGCAATGAAGTTTAGATAATGTTTCCCGACTAACTGTTAACCGTATTTGGAATAGGGCGAAGGAACAGTACAGCGAAGAACATATTTCTGCCGATGTGGCTTCCAGGAAAAGGAATTGCTTGGCGAATTTGGAAAAAATCAAAACAATTTCACTTATGTAGGTAGGTAATCGTCGTGGCATAATTCGGAGTTTGTCGTTTGCAATTAACATTCCAAAATCGACCGTTTGGCGCATTTTCAAAGAAGGACGACACTTGAAATGAATATCCTCAACAGTGAAGCCACTATTGATGGAAGGTAACAAAAGAACGAGACTACGAACGTACGAGTACGAGAGTTCTGTTTGCCGAAAGTTAAACCAAATCGACGTTTTGAGGACATGTATGTACGACTACGTATGTACATATGGATGAAAAGTGGTTTTACTCATCGCAAGTTAGAAGCTCATACTACACAGAACCAAAACGATACTGTAAAAGCAAACATTTCATATCTAAAGTTATATTTATGTTGGTTATAAAGAACCTGCAAAAATCGGGGAAGGGGTACAATGGTGACCAACAACATCGATTCTACTAACGCAGCAGAATGCAAAAAAAATGATTATCGATTAGATCCAAATTTGCAAAAGTAAATAAAACCAAGACAATTTACGGCAAAAAACTAGCTTTAGTGTAATTTATCTCAACTAATAAGCATCTAGCCAGGCCTATCAACAAAATTATCTACAGACAAAGAAATTCAGTGATATATAGGATTATGTTTACAATATCGTGAAAAATTTAAGATATCTTTGAAATGTAATTTTATAATCATAAGAATAATGATCCTTACATCAGTGTATTTCTTTTGTCACGCTCCAACAATTCTGTTCAAGGACTAGGGAAAAACATGGTAAAAAAACCTGGTCAAGAGCTTAATTTGATAAAATTCGGGCGTGATTAGGCGATTAAATTATTATAAATAATACTTAAATTTTCAATATCTGTCCTAAAATTGACCGCGTTATTCTATTTTTTAATATATATTATTTCATATATTAATCTATTTTTATAACTATTTTCTTTTTTTAAATCTTAACATTTTCAAAGTTATGTCGTAATGCTTTAGAATGCTTAGACAAAGCAGTTTCCGCGGTTATGTTATGCGTTACAGTGTATTGGTGTTTATAGAGTCGATTTTTTAAGTATTGTCTAGTTTGACCTACGTAACATTTATGACAGTCTTTGCATTCTAATTTATATACGACATTACTTTGATTATCTTTTTTAATATTACTTTTTCAATTTGTAAATAACTGTTTGTTATTGTTTGGTGTAAATGTAATGTTTATATCTGATTTTTTAAATTTGTGTTTAATTTTGTCACTTAAGTCGTTGATGTACGGAATTGTGTGATATATTTTACTAGTTTGTTTTGTGCCTGTCTTGTATATTTCATGTATTCGTTATTTTATTAATTTTTCGTAAAATTCTTTTGGATAACTATTTTTGTCTAAAATTGATTTAACTTGGCTTAAATTCCTTTTTTTAAAATCAGGAATTTAGTAGCCTGATCAACTAAAATATTAATTACGCTATTTTTTAATTTACCGAAGTGTTTGAAAAGTAGTTTAAGTGGTTGTTGCTACTAGTGTCTTTTATGTACCTAGCAATTTGTTTTTATATTCGTGTTATTATGTATTATTTTAACATTTAAAGAGGGTATAGAATTTTGATTTTCTTTTTCAACCATAAATTTTAATCTATTATGATAGGAATTAAATGTGTGTATAAGATGTTCAATTTTATCTATCGGTATGCAATCATCTACATACCGCTTGTAAAATTCAACATGGCAATTTAGTTTATTTAATGAATCTTGCTCAAGATCCTCCATTACTAAATTTGCTATTACAGCAGATAATGGAGAAGCTATTGCAATTCCAAAAATTTGTTTGTATACATATTCTGTCGTTGTATACATATTATATATTATTATGGTAAAATAATATTTAGATTAAATGTAATCGAAACCTTGGCAAAAATATACCTAATACCTTCCTCATATCTCTTGCAGTATTTCCTTACGATCAGTAATGAGTTTTCCATACAACAGATATCTTTTAGCACCCGTATGTGCTCCTGTGGTGGTCCTATCTTGTCAAACAAACCGCCGAAACTCGATACACACTGCAGGGCATGTAGTAAATGTCAGTCTGTTCTCGTGATATATCTATTCAACGCCTGTTAACTAATATTTTATTTATTGCTTTTTAAAAATTGCGTAATAATCATTTTACTGTCTGTCAATATTAGAAATATGTTCTAGTTTGGTTCCCAATATACACTACCGACCATAAATGAGGGATCACTAGTTAACCGGTATAATTACTCACTCTTTCGAACTGTTTCATTTACCGTAATAAAATAGAAACTGTCCCTTTCTTCTTAGAATATTTAAGGAAATTATAACCACATGTAAAAGAGACGCTATTATAACGAAAAACAGCAATTTTATTTAAATTCATTTATAGCCACAACTATCGTTGAAGTATTCGTTCGTAAATATTTATTTAAGCTGATTTGTATTATATTGATATATTGATTTCTAAACGAGCAGACGCCTAACAGCTCCAGAAATTCATGCACAGTTATCTGAAGGCCGCGCAAATCTGGTGTCGATCACACAGTCAAGAGTCAAGAGGCGGTTAACGAAGTTGGATTGCCCGGTCGAATAGCCGCCAGAAAACCATTACTACATTCGCAAACTGTATGAAACGATTGGAATGGGCCATTCAGCATAAAGTTTGGGACATGAATATGTGGCCAAATGTGCTATGATCGAACGAAAGCAAATTTCAACTTTTTGGTACTAGTTGACGCAGCTTCGTTAGAAGAAGAGCTGGTGAAAGGATGCTGCCGGAATGTGTTGCACCAACTGTTAAGCATGGAGGTGGTTCTGTGCTAGTTTGGGGATCATCTTCCTTTAATAGCGTCGGGGATCTGCATCGAATTGAAGGAATTTTGAAGAAAGAGTATTATCGAGACATTTTGGAGCACCACGCTATTCTTTCGAGAGTAATATTAATTGGCGAGGGGTTTTACTTGCAGCAGGACAATGATCGCAAGCATACCTCCTGACTTTGTAAAAATTATTTGCAAGTAAAGGAAAGAGAAGGTGTCCTCATAAATATGGTTTGGCCGCCGCAATCATCCGACATTAATCCCATCGAGTTGTTGTGGAATGAGTTAGACAGAAATGTACGTCACCACTGTTCAACATCCCAGAAGCTATTCTGGGAGCAATTAGTGAATGCCTGGCGAACTGTACCAGTAGATATTCTCCAAAAACTAGTCCCATGATTACCAAATAATTGCAAAAAAATATACAGTTCTGTATTCATTTGAATTTATGTATGTTCAGTTTCACAAAACAGTTATTTTCGCAGTGATCCTTCATTTTTGGCCGACAGTGTATGTATATTCAAAAACAAAGATATACAAACAATATACGTACTACAAATACGCTACATTTATGAAGCAAATGACAATAAATCTTTGCCTCGAAGTTATGTTCTCTCGTATAACTATACCAGCTAGACAAAACAACGATTTGTATATTATAGGCCATCACAGCGAAGCGACGTTTTGTACAGCTCGTATCCAGGCTACACTTTGAGGTGCCACTATATGTGAGTTCCACAAGTTGACTGGTCGGTCATATAAGATCCCTCGTAGAAATAAATCACATTTTCATGGCTGTTCCAAATTGAATTTTTGACATCCGACACCGTGTAGTATGCCGTATGAGCAGAGCATACAGTACCTACCTCCATACACAGGTTCAATAAAACTAGCTTCGGTAACGCTTAATTCAAGTATACTTACGTCCGTACCTTGTACTACGGAAGAAAGCAATAAGTCTATAGCAAGATATTACTTGTACATTGTTGAAACCAGTTTGAGAAAGGTTCTCCTCTGTGTGTGTGGATATACATATGAACTGTGAAAGATCAGCTGAATGTTTGTCGAAGTTTTATTAAAAGTAATCAATGAGGAACAGCAAAGTGTACATACAGTGAGTTCCTATAGTAGTCACTTAAAAACGACTACTGAAATTGATTGTATTTTTAACTTAACCGGAAAGAAAAGAAATCACATTTTAAATTTTTGGTTCTAGTTCACTAAATTTCAATTCTGAACAGACCCAAACGACAGTTATTTATTATGGGTTGGGAGGAGGGCAACATAAAAAAATGTCAAATATTTTGACATTGTTGCAATGAATACTCTTATTTACTGTTGCATTAACTGTGAGTAGGTTTTAATTTGGGCTAAGGGTTCGTTCAGAATTTTGTACAAATTACGTACAAACCCACATGGATAAATTCAAGAAACTAGAATTGTCACAAATTCGATTTTTCCTCAATTATTTCATAATATGTGCAAAATAGAACGCTTAAACTTCAAAATATATTCAAAACAGTCTAAAACCGCCAACCATTAAAATTTTGCAGAATCTGTTATTCTGAAATTTTGGAATAATTAGCAGCAATCTTCAGTAGTTCTAAAGATTTTGAAATACAAAAATTAAATAAAGAGAACTACATGTTATGATATTTGGCACAAAAGGTTAGGACACACCATACAAGGTGTATCATGCCATGATTGCCATAGTTTAAAGAAATATTCCTTAAGCAATCTCAAGCCAAAAATGTCTACTCTCTACTTTGAAGCAAGCATTTGAAGTTTTAGACAATCCTGCTAATGCAAGTAGTAGATATTGTCATTTAGTTTTTAGTCATTAACCAGGTAAAGTAATGGTTGAAGACAGTTGGATAAAATTAGTCCAAATAAATTTTAATAAAATTTTGTATGTATATAAGCACTTTGTTCTCTTGGGAGAGGTTGATTGGATGGTTGGTTGGATCCACCGGCGGAATTGATGCCACCAAAAGCGTTCTTAAACGCAAAGTGATGTATTACTGTTGCAACTAATTTCGTTTTTTTATTATCATTGATGGCACCATTACATCAACACCTTTCCATAGACAAAAATCATTGGTGGTGATGTGTGACTCTGAGGAAACATTCAACATTGAGAATAGGGAACGTTTTTAAATTGAACACTGGTGGACCCATTGATGAGTGACGTCATGGTCAACAGTTCCAGTTCAATTAAAGAACAGGCCCTATGTCTATGCTTCAGTGTTTTGTCGAGATGCTTTCCCGAATATTTGACGTTCAGGTGTTCTGAAGATAACTAAGACTGTTAGAGGACCCTGCCAATCTTCGATTATTATATTAGAAGCTTGTAGAAACGCTTTCTCATACTTGCTTGACTCATGATGTTTGATGATTTAGTCAAAATCTCCGTGAACGGTTCCATCAAGGTATTTAGTGTTGTAGATTGCAAAATTGGGAATTATAAGAAAACTTATTTTGTAAAATGCCTCAAGGAAATTGTCGTTATGCAACTGCAGACGAAGACTAGAATTTAGTTTCTGGTTATTGAGAAATCGAAGCCTTTGACAAAACATATTTATCGACAACGACCACTAAATAATATTGGAATTTATATTGTTGGTCATTTGAAAATCCATGGAAAACTAAAGGACGCGATTTTAGATTTAGATTTTTAGTGAGGGTTTTGTGTAGTACCATTAATTGACTCATTCGTCTGTTTATATTAATACAGCAAGACTTGGTGTAAAATGTGATAATAATGTAACAAAACAAAAGAAGAATAGATGGAGGAATAGAAAACTAGAACAAAGGAATTGAGGGACTTGTCTAAAGGTTCAAATAGATCAATTCATAAGAAAAATATCCAGTTGAAACGAAAAATCTGTACTGAACCATTTCCTAGTAAGCAAGCATGAATAAAGCTCAGAAATTTGAATTATGTATAAAGAAGAAGAATGTCAAAAGACATGAGGGATATCATTTTAAAGACAGGACAGGAATAGAGAGCTTAACCATAAATGGAAGAGCCATTAGGAAAATAATTGGCAGCAGCTACACAAAGTTGCGGACTAACAAAGGTAACAAATGATCAAAAGAAAAAAAACTTAGTGGTGGATGGAGCAAGTACATAACGGTATAATGGAATAATGGAGAAGAAAGAGAAATTGAGAACGTATCTAAATAAACGAAATCTAGAAGATTATGAAAGATAGGTACAAAGAATAAAAGAAGGATATAAAAAAGGCTGCTAAAATAGAAAAGATTCTTCAAATAGCCGAGTCGGAATTAAAAAGAAATATATCCAAAAATTATTGGTTTAATTCTCTGAGACTTGTTCAGATTTGGTTTTTAAAGTTTTTCCAGACTTGGAGCACTTCTTATTCGTTATATTCATTCAATTCAAGTTTGTACAGCGTACTTCATCATTTTTTTCCAACCCCCACTATTTCCTTTTCGATAAAGCGTTGAGCGATTTGGAGAATTTGGAAGAAAGAGACATGGTGAAAATATGCACTCGGCGAAAATTCTATAGTTCCATATCATTTTGTAGTTCTCCTATAAATATTTAGCAACTGTAACAGTTGAGAATTACCTATAGAATTTTATTTTTGAACATAATGAAACAGCTGAAATATTCTTTGGAAATATCACACTTCTTAGATAAGTAGGGCAATTACCTGTGATATAAACGTATAAATACGAGCGAAATTTGTATAGTTCCACAGTGTTAGAGAAACATTGTATTAAGTCTGAAGTTAGAAATTGCCTGCCAGTGCAAAAACGCTTCTAAACGCTTTAAAAAGTTTATTCATTACTAAATATATATTATATTGAAGTATAGATATTAGTTAATAACAATGCCGATAGGTAAACTGCTAACCGAGGATGAAAAACAAAAATAAATTGTTATAAAGAGATGGGGTGTTCAAACCGAGCAATTACCAAGAAATTGGGGCGATCCCATCAGCTCATCAATAATTTTATAAGTTTAGGTAATTCCTACGGCAAATATCGTCCTAAAGGAACTAATCAAAAACTTACGCGAAGACAGCAAGACGCGATATATCGGTTAGCCTCTTCTGGTAATGTAACCGTCAAACAAATCAAATGTGATTTAAATTTGCCAGTAACTAAGAGACGTGTACAACAAATTTTATCCGGTAGTAAACGCTTTAGATGGCAGGAAAAGGTCTCAAAATCACCCTTAAAGAAGACTCACAAACAAGCAAGGCTGATATTTGCACAAAATTTGGGATAATGAATGGAAGAACGTCATATTTTCCGACGAAAAGAAATTTAATTTGGACAGACCTGATGGCTTTAAATACGATTGCCACGATTTGCGCAAGAACACTGAAGCTGCCATGAGTAGAAATTTTGGTGACGATAGTGTAGTGGTTTGGGCGGCTTTTACCCATAACAATAAAACTCCTATATGTTTTATTTCGACACGAATGAATTCAGAGTCTTATATAGGAGTTCTAGAATCGGTTCTAATAGATTTTGGTGAACAAATGACGTTGCAAGACTGCATATTTCAGGAAGACAACGCAGCTATCCATTCTTTCAGACGATCCAAGGAGTGGTTCCAACAAGAAGAAATCAAATTAATGGAATGGCCTGCTCGCTCACCCGACTTGAACCCAATTGAAAATCTTTGGGGAATATTGGCTAGGGAAGTAAGTATATGCCAATAATAACCAATACGAAAACATGAAAGAACTGAAATATGTAATAACGAGATGTTGGAATGAGATTCCTGCTTCAACATTGACAAAGTTAATAGACAGTATGAAGAACCGGATTTTTGAAATTGTTTTGATTAGAGGATCCAACACTCATATCTAAATTTATCAAAAATTATAATGTTTCTATTTTGTTTAATTATTTTCTTGTAAGTGGACCTATAGAAGTTTTGCTGTTGTAACTCAATCATTATTATAAATTCTTTCTCTAAAAACTGTAACATATTTTTCTCATTGTTATTTTTATCTGTGTTAATCTTTCTTTGCAATGAAGCGTTACCCTTAATACATAGTATGTCGGCTATATTAAGAAAAATATTATATTCTGTTCAATAATTCATGTGGAACTAATAGAAATTTCGTTGAGTGTAGGACTGTAGTGCCCTTGCTTGTCGAACGACAAAGATGTAGTGTTAACCCTAACCAGCTCCAATTTCGAACATTTCTTGGAATTATCACAGGTGTTACTCTAATGAAGCTGTGCGTAATTACCTGAGTAGTCTTAATCAATGTGATTGGAACTTAATCGACCCACAAAAGTATGACACATTATCTTTGAATTGCTTTGCAAGTCCTTTGCTTGATATCCTGTCCATTAATATTATTTATAATTTTCCTTATAAGAAAGTAATTACGAAAAGTGCTACCCCAGTGTGTTGGTATAATGACGATCTGAGACATAAGAGAAGTGTATTGGGGAGAGCACTTTTGAAGGAATATCGGAAGTCAATTATAGCAGCAAAGAGAGAGTCTTATGCCCAGTATTTGACTACCTCTAATAACATGCCTAGGGATAGTTGGCGTTTAATTAATTATGAGCGTAATTAGACAAAAATAGATCTGCATAAGTGTGGAATTAGTCCGGATGAATTTAATAGTTATTTTGTGTCGGTGGCCCAGAACATGATCAAAACCAAAAAGTTCAAATGTTGATGTTTCTAGTAATGCATCTTGCTTCACTAGTAACTGTCGTTCTATGTCTTGTTTGCAATGAAGCTTTACTTTTACTACATAGTTTGCCAGATACTAAAAAAAAAAACATTATATTTTGTTCAATAGTTTAAGTGAAACTATAGAAAAATAAAAAAAAATAGCAGCGATTGTTGCAGTTAGAACTGATTTTTTCTCTTCATCTTCGATTTGCTGATGGCCTTGGAGGTTACTAAAAGGCAGACTCTTAAACACCCATTACATTTTGTGCTAACGACAATACAAGAATGTATAAGAACATATTTTGTGATACCTATTAATAATAATGCTTGGTAAGAATTAGAGGACCAAATTTGCATTTCTAACATGCAGAAGATGGAGTCGAAGACATATGTCTTTCTATCTACTTGTCAGCGAGCATAACAGACGGACTGTACTGAAAATATTTACTGAAACATAATGTGCTTTTTAGGCGACGTCTTGCTAGATCTACATATACATATTCCGGTTGTGCTACCGTTCGCTTGTAGAACATAGAGCTGCGTAAATAGGTTTGACAGGTAATACAGGTTAGCCAAACATTTCTATGTAATATACGTTTTACGTTTATATTTAAATAATAAACGTATTATAAACGTTTATTATTATTAAATTAAAAAAAAGTCTGTTTGTCGGTTTCATTATATATTTTCAAAGCATATTTAAATCTATTCTTGCTTCAAATTATTTAGGCTATACGCTGCCAGCAAACAGTAATATAAATTTGCACAACCTCCCCCCGTGTATTTTGAAGAGAAACACTCGAAAATCTCAACCACGATCTCCTACTAAATCCCTTCTAATAGGCAAAACACTAAAAACGAATTCCTTCTTTTGGCCATCGTTCTTCGTCAGCCGCCAGGCACTACGCCGCCAGATTATTAAAGAAAATACGGGGGCGAACGTTTAAGAGCTGAGCAACGTTAGGGTGGCCCGGATTAGCTTAATTCCAAGTTCCGTTCGCTTTGAAAAACTTCCTCTCCCGAATGTGAACGAGATTCGTTTTGTATCGAACGTGTTGCTGTGGTGTCGGCCGTATCGTACTCTATTGTAACTTCCACGATTGTGTGTCGACTGATGTTTGATCAGTTTAAAGAGGCGAGGATGTTTCGCCACGTGTTTATTTTGTACGTGTGTGTTTTACAGCGAATTTTGAACGATTTTGGGCTGCCAATATTATTTTGATTAACTCTGTATATTTTTTAGATTTTATGTAAAACGCACGAATGAATTATTGAATTGTTACTGCTTGTGAGAGTTGCAGAAAACTTAATATGTTTAGCAGCTTCAAATTTTTCAGATTTACACATTTCAATTCAAAATACGCATCTCGTCGCAAGTCCATTATTTTGGTACTTCTCATGTACTTGTGAAAAAAAGGAAACTCGCACGGAAATAAATTTAACGATACCTATACAAAAAAACAAGACAAAACGAGATCTATTTAAAATGCAATATTGACATTTCGTCTTGTTTCCAGTACGAAAAACGTATGTTTATCTAACCATTAGGGGATTTGTGTGAAATTATCACCTGCAATTGAGTTGGTACTGGTTGACTGTCAATTGGACGTACAACGACAATGTAACCAACGATTATTCTTTGCTCATTTTTTCCCAGTGTAAATATTGGCCATATATTCGCCTCCTAAACTGTGACGTTGACTACTCGGCCGCGGCATCCATTGTTCATTGCCGCAACGTTTGAAGAGAATGCTAATTTGTTAGTCAAACGCAGACTTTATTTAGTGAGTATCCATAATGTGCGCCGTATACTACGTTTAAATGTAGATGAGCAGCTGTTAAAAACGACGATTATGTTTGTAATAATAAGCGGTTAATGTTTTATAAATATACATCGGCTATTGTTATTGAAAGATATAATCGAATTAGATACAACTAAAACATATTTTATGTAGATTAGGCGTATTCGTTTATATGTTTGGAACAAATCAAAAATCTGAAGTCACCAAACCAGCAACATTAGAAAAACGTACAAGTGACCAATATTCAAACCGTTTACCGTCAAAATAAAACCTAACCTTTATGTTTCTGTTTCCAATAACGATTATACAGAGTGGGGTTCAAATACATTATGGAAACCCATGAAAATTCAGATGGCGTTTTAGTTCATCTACAAGGCCCAGAAAGTAATGGTACTTATTCTTTGTTTGTGTCAGACGAAGATAGTAAACGATTATATAGTAATGGTAAGCTACAATAAATATTGTCTTTCAAATTTCTGATACCTTTTTACATATGTTCAGATGATGACTTTGGCAGTGCATTGTTATAGGCATGCTATACAAAACAACTCTGCGGAGAATGAAGATGTTGAACCAATTGAAAACAATCTTGCAGAGAATGTTCATGATAAACTTTCGGCTTCCTTGGATAACGGTGAAGCAAAAAGTTTCTAGGGTTACAATAAAACAGTATCTCTGATACATGCAGTTGAAGCTCATTATCATTACGATGAGTTAAATAATGCAAAAAAGAGAAAACATTTGCGGGACAATGTCTCGAATGAAGTATAAGTATAATGGTATTTCTGCAAATAGTGATTCGCGCAATCCAAAGCGGCGAAATTTACTTAGAACATATAAAAGTTAAAAGAAAGCAACAGGAAGAGGGCCGATGAAGTTACAGTTTTTTGAAGCGATGGATGGATTTATGGGCGAAAAATCAAATACATATATACTGACTTCCAGAAAAATTGCAACACCTAGAAGTTGTCGAACGATTTTATTGAAATTTTCAGGAAACGTCTATTTTCATGAAACAAAGTGATGATTGCGATTTGAAAACAAAAGAACAAAAGCTTTAAAAGTTTTTTCAATAATGAGTTGCTCCGCCACGATTTGTAATGCACTCATCTAGACGGCTTGGCATGCTATTAATCGAGTGATCTATAGCTGCTTGTGGTATATCGTCCGAAGCTTCCTGAATCCGTTGCTGAAGATCGTGTAAATTATCTGGAGGGTGCGGTAAATTACCCAGTCGCCTACCAATCATATCCCATACATGTTCAATGGGTGACAAATCAGGCGACCGAGCACGCCATGGGAGGACGGCAATGTTAGATTCTTCCAAAAACCGTGTTGTAGCCCTTGCCGTACGAGGGCGCGCATTATCCTGCTGGAAAATCGGATTTTGCAGGCCC
This sequence comes from Popillia japonica, assembly GCA_004785975.1. Lineage (NCBI taxonomy): Eukaryota > Metazoa > Arthropoda > Insecta > Coleoptera > Scarabaeidae > Popillia > Popillia japonica. Next base: position 26,543 of record SMLS01074014.1, read on the forward strand.
TGAAGATATGGAAGGCCAACTGGTTGTAGCACATTAGCAATGTAACCAGCTGTGTTAAGGTTGCCGTCAATAAAGACCAAGAGTGATCTGCTACCATAATATATTGCACCCCGTATCATAACTCCTTGAGTGAGGGCTGTGTTGCGTTCCACAAAAAAATTTTGGATTTTTACGTTCTCCACGCATCCATCCGTCTGACTCTCTTACGACCATCATGGGCTCACAAGCAAAATCGGGACTCGTCACTAAACACAATTTGATGCCATTCTTGCGCCCAATTAACCCTTTCGTTGCTCCACTCTAGTCTGCGTAGACGGTGAAGTGGTGTAAGAGGAAGACATAAAAACGGACGATATGAACGCAAGATCTTATCCGGCGATAAACTGTTGACATTGACATTCTGAGTCCTGTGCCTCTCATCCAATCATTTGCAATTGATCGAGTTGTTGAAAATCTATCTCTTGTGGCCAAAAGTTTTTAGCGACGTTCTTCGCGATATGTAGTTCTTCGAAGACGTCCAGATCCGCGGCGACGATGTTGAACCCCTTCCTCGGACCATTTGGAACAATATCTCAATACCGATGAAACATTTCGGTTTACACGACGAGCAATTTCTCTTAGCGAAAGTCTGGCCTCTCTCATACCAATAATACGGCCACGTTCAAAATCACTTAATTGGACAAAATGTTGATGTTGACGTAGTCTCGGCATTGTTATCAAGTTCAGAATGAAATTGTGACGAAACAACAACAATTTGCAAACTTGACAATTACTAAATGGTCTAATACTTCAAATTTATAGTTACTATGTGCTATGGAAACAACAGGCAAAAAAATCTACTTGCTAGATTCTATTCAAATTTTAATCATCAATTTGGTTAATGAAAATATACGTTTCTTGAAAATTTCAATAAAATCGTTCGACAACTTCTAGGTGTTGCAATTTTTCTGGAAGTCAGTATAAATAGGTAGCCCGCATGCAGTAAATGTATCTTCATTTATTAATAATAATAATGAAAATGTACCTGCAGATAAAGAAGATGATGCAGAAAGTTCTGCAACAGATGCTAATGAAGAAAATAACAATGAAATAATGACTCCATCTCGGCAACTTGTAAAGAAGAACAAGTATTCAAAAATAAAAGCTGAATATCTGCAGGGCAAAATCGAATATAGAAAACAAAACTTATTGTTGGAAGAAAGAAAAGTGAATGATAGCTTTACGTAGAATGAAATAAAGTTTCCAAATAGTTTTACGACTGAATATTTATATTTATTTTAGAAAGAATGAATTATATTCATTTTGTTTGGGTTTATTTTTGTTAAAAATTATAAAAATTTAAAAATATCGTTTCCGAGTAATAGCAGCTTATTCATATCCTATCTCCTCTTGAAACCTCTGTCCCAAATTATCTAAACTGATACAAATGTTATGCAAAGTGCAAGCAGCAATTACTGATTTTACTATAAAAGGAATATCATTATTTTCAAAATATTTTATCCATCAATAGCTCCAATGATTCCTTTAATTTTTTGTTTGGAATAAAAACTTTTAGAAATTCTGCCACCTTAAAAGAAATTATTCAATAATTATAATATCCAGATTTACTAATAAAAACTTTAATGCAATTCAAATTTTTATCAGTACCTAATTTAATTTGCAGCTATTTGATTTTTTTTCTCAGAGCTTTTTCATCCACAAATCTACAATAATCTACTAATGATCTACAATACAATTATATACTTTCTTGTTCGGTGGGCTATCGAATATAGTTTGGCGCAACTCTAACCAGATAATTTATTATTTTTCTAATAATAATTAAAGCTGTGTTTTGAGCTACATTGAATCTAACAGAGGTTTGGCGAAATGTTTCTTGCTTTCCTAAATACCACAAAGTTATTAGTAGAGCTTTTTCTGTCGAAATCTTTTTTCTGCCAAGTTTATGCTTTGGAAGTACATGTTCAATTTTGATATTGGAGAGTAAAAGTAAAACTAATTCTCTGGATTATCGAAAGTGGCAACAAAATTATATGTTTTATGTATGCTTCTTCTTCCTATATCAGGAAGTACACGAACTATCATCGTCAAATATAGAGTCCTAACGAAAAATAATATTTGTGTGATGAAAACATTACGAAATTGCTTCAAAAGATTAATAGGAAGTAACATGCTGTTAGTATATCTTCTTCAGAAGACATTCTACAACTCTACAGTCGCCTAAACTGGTATTTTGTTAATTAGTATATAAATCACCCAGAATTTTCAAAGTTTCTATAACCTATAAACAAATTCTATTTTGAGGTTAGTTTCCAAACTTGGTTCATCTGAACTGATTATCTGATTCGGATTTTAGAGTGGTTAGTAGAGGACTAAAGGGAGGTGAGTTTGGTTAGTTCAGTATGGTTACGTTATTTTAAAAAAAACACAATCAGCTCAGTTTGCTCAGAAATTGAACTAACCTAAAGTGACCAAACAGATAAACGAATATACGCCTCTGTTTCGACTTGTACGGATGATTCTTTAAATACATATTTTATCATCATTGGTTCATCCAATATTTGGACTGGCGTTTTGAAGTTTGAGGCATTATCTACGTTTATTGTATAGTTATCAAAAAAATGTTCAAATAGAAATTACTTGATATAACATTATGTCAAAAATGACATATGCTGTTTTTTATTTGCTCGTGACCTCGGAAGAGATTTCAAGGTCTACTTTGAGTTTTCAATAGGAAACATGAATGTTTAATATTGCATGATATTTGTCAAAAGTTAGCAAATAACTTTTGTTTGATACATTTTCTAAATGCCGTTCGAACATTGAACGCGACCTAACGCACGACATTTACATTAGATTTTTTGATCGAGAAAATATTTAGAAAACTTTATTTAAAAAATATGATTTGATGCAACAGACAGTAAAAAAAATATGATTTGGTTTAGCACTACTGCATTTTGGCAACTCGACTGTCTAAAGTGAATCTTTCTATCATGATTTTTCGATAATAAGAATTAAAATAGCGATAAAAATATAAGCGAATTTGTTTTCTTTAACTAAATTAAAGAATATTGCGTATTTTTTACAATATACAATAATAATAATCAATAATTATAAGTGTGTAATCTTATAAATGTTCAACTGGGGCTCCACCAGTTTCGGGACAAACTTCTAAACGACGTCTTAGTTTTGTATTGCAAGAAGAAAGTATCATCCCCTGGGTTATACTTTGGCAAGCCATGCGAATTCAATTTTTCAGATCATCGAGGTTTACCGACCACATTTGATACACTAATTCCTTTAAATAATCCCACATGAAAAAATCAAGAGGCGTCAAATCTTGGAAACGAGCAGGACAAGGAATAGAACCTCTGCCTCCAATCCACCCATTGGGGTAACGCATACTTAAAAAGCAGTCACAATTTGCGCATTATGGGCCGGAGCACCATCTTGCTGCCAGATTATGTTTTGCCTTTCATTTAGAGGAATATCTTCCCTTAAATCTCATAACACATACTGCAAAAAATATAAATAACGTTGTCCCGTTAGAGTTCCTTCGTAAAAGTGGGGTCCAATGAGATGTCCATTAAACATTCCACACCATACATTGATTCCCTATATTGTCTGAAAACGCGCTTCCTCCATCCAACGCGGATTTTGGTTGGCCCGGCAATTGTGCAATAAAATCCAGTCGTCTTTGTAAATCATTTGGCCTTAATTTTTGCGATAAATGAATTTTAAATGGATGATATCGATGGGCTTTCAGAATTCTATGTTCTAACTCCGATTTCTTCTAATAATAATAATAATAAATCATCTTTATTGCCCAACAGGCCATGGTCCAATAAAAGGACAAACAAATTAAACTAACTAACTACGTGCACATACATGACTATGACTAAATTAAAGATAATGTAATAACAGTTGACAGTGTTAACAACAAAAATATATAATAATAATAACAACAATACAGATACAAACAAATAATAGCCTGACTTGAATTCTTTTGAAATCTTCTTCTATTTGAAATCTTCTGCCAAAAATCGAAGCGATACATAGGGGTTTACCGCTACATATGCCAAATACGTTCTGTTTATTTCTAGCAGGAGTATTACGGTTGGCATGTTTTACATTAGGGGGAAATGAACCAATTCGTAACTTTAACTCTAGTTTGTTAAATGTTGTATGTGCTGGATGACTACGTTCCGAAAATCTTTCTCTATACAAATTTGCAGCTTCTCGGGAATTCTTTCTGCATTCTCCGTAGATGAATAACATATCTACATAGTCATTTGGATCGTATGTTAACGGCATATTAAAAAACTGAAGTTAATACAAATCAAATTTTTTATAATAAAAAAAGAAACTGACAGATTCCGACTTTTCGTTTTGCAAAGTTCGTAATATCACTGTACCCCTGGCCCCTGGCATTAACAGGGGCAATTTTTAAAATTGTTTTTTGGCCTTGTGTGGCCCTGCAAACAAAACATTACCTGTCAACTAACGAACCAGTAGATTGATTTGCCATCCTAGTGAAGTAAAAATTTTACCGCACCCTGTATTTTTATCGCTATTTTATTATCGAAAAATCATGATAAAAAGATGCACTTTAGACAGTCGAGTTGTCAAAATGCAGTCGTGCCAAACCAAATCATATATTTTAAATAAAGTTTTTTAAATATTTTTTCGATCAAAAAATCTAGCGTTAGGTCGCGTTCAGTGCTCGAACGGCAAATTAAAAAATGTTTCAAACAAAAGTTGTTTGCTAACTTTTGGCAAATAACATGCAATATTAAAAATTCATGTTTCCTATTAAAAAATCAAAGTAGACCTTGAAATCTCCTCCGAGGTCACGAGCAAATAAAAAACAGCATATGTCATTTTTGACATAATATGATATCAAGTAACTTCTATTTAAACATTTTTTTTGATAACTATACAGCGAACGTAGATAATGCCTGTAAACTAAAAGCTGGGAGATCCTGTATATTCAGTATACCAGTGGTGATATCATGGTGTGGGCCAGCATCAATCACCCACAAACAAACGCCATATCACACTGTAATTCATTTACAATTTGGAGGCTGAAAGGATAAGAAACGATAGAATATACTAAGCAGTCGATTCTCCAAATGTTAATCCTGTCGAGGAAGAAGTATTGCCTCACGTAGTTCATGCAGCGACCTCAGTTATAGATCTTCGAATTAGTTTTATACATCTTACTTGCAGTTTTACGACTAACTGTATAACTGATCCCTAAATACGATTTTTTTTGTAGGTACTTTTTTTCACATATATATTTTTGTTTATTTTTTTTTGGTTATATTACGTGCCTCGCCTAAAATTTTTTAGTTATTTTTAACATAAATTTCTTAATGTTGACTTTTCTATTTATTACGTTAAAAATATTTTTGTATATCTAAGCAATAAATATATATTACTTGCGTATTGACGCTGTCCTCCTAAGTATGACTCATTGGTACCCTATTGTAATTCAGATTTTTTTTACATGCAATACAACATAATAATGATGTTTACACTAAAAATGGAAAACTTGCAGTTATTGTGTGTCAATGTTCGTGTATGCCGTACACGTAAATAATATATTTGCCGTAAAATGGCGGTAAAAATAAATTTAGCATTAGGAGACACCTGTGCTGAAGTTTGTATTTATTTAAAAAATATGTAATCTTGAGTTTCTCACAGTTGATAATGAGTTAGATTTTGCGTGTAGCTGTTGTTACGTCATTTATTTCTAATTCTTTATTTTTTACCTAATAAGGTCTAATACGTTTTCTCACAGTTTTTATACAGTTAAAAGCAAAAGTAGGTATTCGTTCCCACACCGAAATATTTTTGTACTTGACTGTATATTATTTTATGATTTTTTCCTTTATCCGTTACCTATTATTTGATTCGTAAAAGTGTTAAAAACAAAACAAAAGAATCATCCGCGTTAACAATGAAAATTTGAGAGGGTCTTTTCAATAGTTAATTGCCGGAAAAGAATGTCGACTTTATAAACACACTCGCATAAGTCGTGCGAAATCGATTAGTAGGCGCTGCGCTGGTTCGATGTTGGATTGTTTACGTGTGGGGCGGGTATTGTAGGTTCACATTCGTTTTCACGCTCGGTAGGCCTTGACTCTTCTAGGCCTGTGTTCGGTCGTGTCTTCTTTAGGCGATATGCATATCAATTTACAGTGAAAATCGTTTACGTAAATATTATGCAATGTTATATGTACCTGATAATTTTGTAAAAGAAATATACCTACACTCAGCAAAATTTCTATAGATCCACATGAACACATTGATTGCTACTGAAGACTAATTTTCAACCTCAACACACTTATTAAATAGAAGTATCAACAGTTCAGCAAGATACTTCAACCAGAGTCTTAAAAGTCTAGCAGAAATGTCATACATATCAACCACATTTTTAATATCAAGGATTGTGTTGGCAACCTCATCGGGCAATATTGGTTCAACAGACATAGAACGCAGTTACTACTGAAGCAAGATGCATTACTAGGAACATCAACATTTGAACTTATTGGTTTTGATCATGTTCTGAGCCACCGACACAAAATAACTATTAAATTCATCTGGACTAATTCCCCACTTATGCAGATCTATTTTTGTCTAATTACGCTCATAATTAATTAAACGCCAACTATCCCTAGGCATGTTATTAGAGGCAGTCTGATACTGGGCATAAGACTCTCTCTTTGCTGCTATAATTGACTTCCTATATTCCTTCAAAAGTGCTCTCTCCAATACAATTCTCTTATGTCTCAGATCGTCATTATACCAACACACTGAGGCAGCACTTTTCCTAATTACTTTCCTATAAGGAAAAATTATAAATAATATTAGTGGACAGGATATCAATGTGATTGGAACTTAATCGACCCACAAAAGTATGACACATTATCTTTGAATTGCTTTCCCAGTTCTTTGGCTGATATCCTGTCCACTAATATTATTTATAATTTTTCCTTATAGGAAAGTAATTAGGAAAAGTGCTGCCTCAGTGTGTTGGTATAATGACGATCTGAGACATAAGAGAATTGTATTGGAGAGAGCACTTTTCCTAATTACTTTCCTATAAGGAAAAATTATAAATAATATTAGTGGACAGGATATCAGCCAAAGAACTGGGAAAGCAATTCAAAGATAATGTGTCATACTTTTGTGGGTCGATTAAGTTCCAATCACATTGATCACGACAACTTAGGTAATTACGCACAGCTTCATTAGAGTAACACCTTTGATAATTCCAAGAAATATTCGAAATTGGAGCTGGTTAGGGTTAACACTACATCTTTGTCGTTCGACATATAGGGCGCTATAGTCCTACACTCAGCGAAATTTCTATAGTTCCACAAGAACTTTTGAACAGAATATAATGTTTTTCTTAAAATATCCGACAAACTATGTATTAGGGGTAAAGCTTCATCGCAAAGAAAGGTTAACACAAGTGAAAGTAACAATGAAAAAATATATTACAGTTTTTACAGAAAGTATTTATAATAATGATAATTTACAATAGCGAAACTTCTATAGGTCCACTTACAGAAAAATAGTTAAACAAAATAGAAACATTATAATTTTTAATAAACTTAGTTATGAGTGTTGGATCCTCTAATCAAAACAATTTCAAAAATCCGGTTCTTCATACTGTCTATTAACTTTATCAATGTTGAAGCAGGAATCTCATTCCAACATCTCGTTATCGCAGATTTCAGTTCTTTAATGTTTTCGTATTGGTGATTATTGACATATACGTCCCTAGCCAATATTCCCCAAAGATTTTCAATTGGGTTCAAGTCGGGTGAGCGAGCAGGCCATTCCATTAATTTAATTTCTTTTCGTAGAAACCATTCCCTGAATGGTCTGGAAGAATGGATAGTTGCGTTGCCTTGCTGAAATATCCAGTCCTGCAACGGCATTTGTTCACCAAAATCTATTAGAACCGTTTCTAGAACTTCTATATAAGCCTCAGAATTTATTCGTGTCGAAATAAAATCTATAGGTGTTTTATTGTTATGGGTAAAAGCCACCCAAACCATTGTACTACCGCCACCGAAATTTCTACTCATGGCAACTTCAGCGTTCTTACGCAAATCGTGCCAATAGTATTTAAAGTCATCAAATACGTCCAAATTAGATTTCTTTTCGTCGGAAAATATGACGTTCCCCCATTCATTATCTCAACTCATATGATTTTGTGCAAATGTCAGCGTTGCTTGTTTGTGAGTCTTCTTTCAGGGTGGTTTTGAGACCTTTCTCAGCCATCTAAAGCGTTTACTACCGGATAAAATTTGTTGTACACGTCTCCTAGTTACTGGCAAATTTAAATCAAATTTCATTTGTTGTGCAGTTACATTACCAGAAGAGCCTAACCGAAATATCGATGAGTGCTGTTTTCGCCTAAGTTTTTGATTAGTTCTTTTAGGACGATATTTGCCGTAGGAATTACCTAAACTTATAAAATTATTGATGAGGTGATGGGATCGCCCCAATTTCTTGGCTATTGCTCGGTTTGAACATCCCATCTCTTTATAACAATTTATTTTTTTTTTCATCCTCGGTTAGCAGTTTACCTCTCGGCATTGTTATTAACTAATATCTATACTTCAATATTATATATATTGAGTAATGAATAAACTTTTTAAAATGTTCAGAAGCGTTTTTGCACTGGCAGGCAATTCCTAACTTCATACTTAATACAATGTTTCTCTATCACTGTGGAACTATACAAATTTCGCTCGTATTTATACGTTTATATCCCAGGTAATTCCCCTGCTTATCTAAGAAGTGTGATATTTACAAAATAATATATCTGCCATTTCATTATGTTCAAAAATAAAATTCTACGTAGATAATTCCCAACTATTACAGTTGCTAAATATTTGTAGGAAAACTACAAAATGTTATGGAACTGTAGAAATTTCGCTGAGTGTAGGTGGTTCTTCATGGGAAGATGGTTATTAATTTAATCTCTGATGGATAGTTCGAGATTCGAAATGAAGTTTTTTAAAAATTATCCTAGAATGTTTAATATCCAGAAACAAGCTCACCCAATACATGGGGTTAACTAATAAGGACCAATTGGGTGTGGATTTATTTTTTTGGAGACATATTTAGATTTGGTGGAATAGTTGAAATTGTCCGTCCTGTGTATGTTTAGAGCAAAGCTGAAAGACTCCTAATGGTTTCCTCTTTTGTTCAATCTTAGAATAAGACCTTTCAAATCATGAACTTAAACTCGCCTGAAAATACAGCTAAAGCAAATATTTAACTAAACAAGAAAGGCTCACAGACAAGGCTAATGAGACTGAACACGACGTTTTAACAAGAATCGCAACAGTGCTGCCAGCTAGGTACATCACCAGACAGAAGTAATTAGAGATTTTCAACAAACAGAAAATTCCAAATAACTTGTTAGAAGTTTCAGGAAAAAGTAGGAAATCTACATGCCTAATTGATAAAATTCACATAGAAACATAAGCAGCTAAATGCATTCAACTTTCTTTAACGTGTACATACATATGGGATATGCCACCTAGCCAGAGTAAAAATTCGGGTACGCAAATGAGTGGGCAATTGCAAACAGGGATAAATCAATGGAAAATACCGATCGCGTACTTACAGATGACCTTGCAAGATTAGAGGAGGTCGTGGGGATTTATGCTGAATTCGAACAAAATAGGAGTGACTCTAGATAGAACACCGTCTTTTACATAATAGGTACTTTCAAAACACAGCAGCCAAATTAACCCTTTCGGTTACAGTGTCGTCAAATACCATATTTTAGCTTCCAGCATTGGAATGGAATAGCTTCAAATACCATTTGGTAATGGTATGTATATTCAATTGAACACATTATTGGCAATTCCTACAATGCACTGTGGTGCCATCAGCTGCTGAAAGCCAGTAAGAAAAAATTAAAACTTCTATATTGGGTGGACGATTTGTTGCAGTGCACTACATTGTGACTGAACAGTTTTGTGAACACGTACTGTTAGCGCTTATAAACTATGTAAGTGTTCGTTCGCATATATTTATCTATTCATTACTATATAGATAATCTATAAAAATGTCGTTTCAAAGTCGACCTAGGAGGAAATGATGCACTTGGTAGAGCATCTATCGAAAGTTGAAGATCTGAGCCAAGACGATGAAAATCCATCCCTCAACGAATGCTCTGGACCTGAGTCTTTGCCTGCGAGTGCCAAAGATTTTGAAGAAGAAAATGAACAAATCCAAACACCTCACGTTCAGCTTCAAAACCCAAAAAAAGCACGTAATGAAAGAGTTCATAACGCAAAATGAACTAACTCCCAAAGATTGGTTGGAGGAAAGTGGTGTAATTTCTAACCCCAAATATCAAGTGGTTTGAGAAAACAGTTGAAGATGTAGTAGAGCTAGAAAGTCCAATGATTTTTTTCTCAATACTTTAGCGACGAATTGTTTGAAGCAGTGGTTGAGTTCACAAATTGGTATGATGGACTAAACCACTGGCCAGTGCACGGCAGTAAAAAAGTTTTCATCTAGATGCAAAAATCCTGGTTGCACAAAGCAATCACGAGTGTTCTGATTGTTTTAAAGAATTACATAAAGCATTTGATATTTTATTACCCTTTAGTCACGATGTGGTCAGTCGACGACATATGCCGACCCCTGAACGGGGGTTGGTAAGGCTTCACAAGTGATATAAAAAAATTGTAAGTAAATCCGCCTTTCTAGTACCACACTTTCAGAATTTTTCTCTGAACCAAAATAAATAGTAGTTAAAAAGGTTAAGAACTAGCAACAAGATTGATTGTGATGGCTAAGCTCTAGCGGTTGTCTATTCAGCTGCCGACTATCGTACTCCTATGTGGTTGGACAGTACTGACCAACCACAACTAAATGCAACCATACGATTAATATTTGGCACAATAAAATCCACTGCAACCCGATGGTTGTCACTACTAAATTTTGTACCACCCCCAGAACTGCGACGTCCAAATGCATTACTGAAAACCTTCCAGAAGATACAGAATAATCTCACCCTGCCAATCCAAAATGGAATCGCTGTTGCCAATGATCAAGCCAACTAGAACAGTCGAACAGCTGAGGACAGATAACTTGTAGCTAAACAACTAATGGTGCAAAATACAGAATAAAGAAGCTATCGGTGACCCAATTAAAATTTGTATCAGAAATCAAACTAAACGAGTAAAGCCTAAGTGTAGTTTGAATCGAGAAAAGAACATAAAACGGAAAAAGAGTAAGCCCACCAACCTGGTCCATGTTGACTCGTACTATTTATTATTGGTTTTAGATATAATTTAGAAATATCAAAAATGTTTCAGGTCAATCATAATTAAGGGACCTAAATAAATCTGGGAACAATATAAGCAATGGAAGATGAGCCAACACAAAATACTATGCTCCTTTTTCTACGAGCACTGGTGTATATATGTACATAACTCTAGGCATCTCATCTTCTTCATCGTTTCCGACCTGTTTATGCTTTCTACCAATATATAAACAATTTCGTCACTAAATGTATGTACTTACCGTAGCTATTTATCGTGTATAGATGCTACTGTAATAGCACAGTAATAATAATATAGTCGTAACGTGGTATACCTAGCCTTTGCCAGGATAGTTGGTGACAGAAGAAATTAGTATTGACGCATAGGGCTCGTGTTTATGGATCTCATTACCGTTCGCTCGCTAACGGATTTTGGACGCACAAATTTTGGGAAAGTCTTCGGCGACTTATTGTGTTAGCTTTTCGTACCATTATTGTACGTCGAAATTCGTCTAACAGAATGCGTTAACAGATGCAACAAGCACGAGAAATTACGACACTTGAGCTTTAAATACTGGTGCTAGTGGCGTAATAGAGGATAAACGTATTAGTTTAATTATATACATACTCGTATAAGATTTACCAGAAATTTATGGAAAAATTAAAATTATGAGCAAATACGTCTTATTATTCGAGTAAAACAAACATGCCTTTAGTTTATTACCCCAACATATGTTACATCTATTATATCAAATAATATAAAGGCCCATATTTCAGTATTTCCAGCTTTAACGTAACTACTAGCCATTACATGTACAAATACGTATGTACATACATAAATGAAAGATACATAAACCTACGTAGAATATACATATTGTCGCATGTTTAGGGGTGCTTATAATAAGAAGGGGGTGTCTAGTATGTAACGATGTAATAGAAGTACCCTCCATATGCAAGTTTGTGAAGTGCGGTTGTACATATAGTATATAAGAGCATACATACTGAGATTATCGAGTGTAGAGCTTCACCACGAAACGCGTGTACTTTATAGATGAAAACACACTTACGTTATTGGTTTTATTATCTACAACACGCTGCATAGCTACTTTAATAAAATTGAATCAGCTTTGGTTGGATTAAAATAGATCACAAAAAAAATATAATTTTAAATTTGCTCTTTCGCAGTTACAGCATAAAGTATGTCGTATATTTTAAATTATTCAAATTAATTAATAATTAATAATTTAGTATGTCCCATAGAGGGCAATAACTCAGCAAAATTTCTATAGTTCTATATCATTTTTCATACCATTTTTCAGTCCCCCTATAAATATTTAGCAACTGTATAATAGTGTTGCGAATTACCTAGAATTTTATTTTTGAATATAATGAAACTATGATATAAACGTATTTCACAGTGCTAGACAAACGTTGTATGACGTTAGGAATTGCCTACCAGTGCAAAAACGCTTCTGAACACTTTAAAAAGTTTATTCATTACTTGTACTTATACATATACAGAGTGTTTCTGAATTGATACGAAAGATTTCAAAGGGTGATTCTGTAGCAAAAATTAAGAGGGGTCTTTCATATAACTTTTTGTTCAACACCCTTTTCACTCCAAGTTACAGCCCTTTAAAATTAGGTAAAAAAAATTCTTTTTATTTAATATATCCACTGTGGAAAAGTTTAGAAGAATGAAATTTGGCAGATAACTGATGCTAATAAAATGGCAGTTTTTGAGTGCTTTTGTTACCCTAAAATGTAATCACAAGGGGGTAAGAAAAACAACTCATATAATATTTTGCATCAGAACTTTTTAATGCACCTATATTTTCCTATTTAAAAAATTGATTTAAAAAGACAGGCTGAATCTGCAACTTTTTTATGTCTTGACTTTTTAAAATACTGCTCAGACTCTTTTCCCATAAGATCGAAAAAGAGGATATTATTTATAAAAAAAAAAAATCAAGTAAGCCGCTGTCAAATGAAGTTATATGACACATGACACATAGTTTTATTGTCTTGATTTTCTCTGTGTTATTCTTTAATCTCTGAAGAACTAAAACTAATTAAGTAAATAAAATGGCAAATTACACAAATGCCGAACTGGCAGATATGCATTTTTTATATGGTCGTGCTGATGGAAATGGATTAAGAGCTCGGAGGCTTTAAGCTGAGTTATATGCAAAACGAACATTACCTCATCATAGCGTATTCGCCCGTATTCATCAACGTTTACGACAAGAAGGAAATTTTTCAAGAACAACCTTCGATTGCGGACGTTCTCGAAAAGTACGAACTGTAACACTAGAGGAGGCTGTTCTTAATTTAAATGAAGAATCTCCCGGAACAAGTACGAGACAAATTTCCCGAGAGTTAAATGTGAGTCATTGCACAGTATTTAGAATTTTAAAAGAACAAATGCTGTAGGGGAGAGGGGGGTGCATTTGAACATGGGGTACATTTAAACACATTTAAATGTACCGCCATTGTCTCTATTACGTAGGTAGTTCCCACAATCTTTGCACCGGTTGGACAGCACTCACATCTGGATCATGTTAGTTTAGTTGTTGTACAATGTTTATGGTGAGAGTGATGTGATTATAGTTTTACATCGTTAAATTGATTTAAACAGTGAACATTTAAAAGTGCAATAACTTTGATCTGGTAAGTACTTAGTTTCTGTTTTTAGAACAACATACTCTTTGAAATATGTAGATTTAGTACCTGTTTAACTGTGTTTCTGGAATTAACATTAATTTTTTTACTCATGAAAATATGAAATATGGCAACCTGGGGTAGATTTGAACGTAGCCCTAGGGGTACATTTTAACACTGTTCAAATGTACACCTTGAAATGTTGTAATAGTAATGTTATGGCAATTATTCCAGAAAATGGTGCGCACATATAATACATACATCCTCACTGCACCCACCGGATGCAGCCGTTGTATGTAGCAGAGATGGGCCCATTTAAATCAAAGTATTCTCTCGCGCAATATGACTGGTTTCTTACCAATCCCGGAAAGACAATAACGATCCATGATGTAGCCGAATTAGCAAACATTGCTTTCGTCAATTCGTTCGCAATTAAAAATATCACCTCTGGATTTGCTAAAAGGGGGACATGGTCAATTTCCAGAAATGTTTTTTCCGATGAGGACTTTGAAGCGGCTTTTGTGACAGATAGGTCTTTTGCTTAGGATACGCAGACAGAGCATATTGCTCAGAATTCAAACGGAACAAACACTCAACATCCAGACTTGAAGAAGATGAATACAAGGTGAACTATTTAAAGAGAGCGGTAACAAAACAAGAAGACTTATTCAAGTTCTTAATGCCAGACAACCCTGAATGTAGCGATGTTAACATTAGAGATATTATTCTTAAGTTACCAAAACCCATTATGCATGGTGGTACGGTAAGAACAATGTCTCTAATGTCTTTTGGCATTGATTTCACGCCTTACAATGTATCTTAAAAGGTTTGTTCAAATCTACCCCCAGGCCAGTTCAAATGTACCCCTCCTTCCCCTATCCCTACCATATCCAACGAGCCCAAGCGCTCTTACCTCGAGATTCTCTACCTCGTTTAATTTTTTGTCAATGGATAATTCAAATGATCACATAACCTCCGCAGTTCTTATCTCGTATTTTGTTTACTGATGAGGCAAGCTTTTCTCGGGAATCTATCACAAATTTCCATAATAATCACATATGGGCGGATGAAAACCCACACGAAATTGCTGAATCTAAATTTCAACATCAATTTCCATTGAATGTGTGGCTTGGTGTTATTGATGATTATTTAATTGGGCCATATTTCTCCCAATCAGATTAAATGGGGACGTATACTGCTATTTCCTTGAAGAGAGTTACCCCAACTTTTTGATGATGTTCCTGTGCAAATTAGGCAAGAACTATGGTTCATGCATGATGGCGCTCCAGCCCACTTTAGTAATAACGCTCGTCGCTACTTAGACTTAGTTTATGCAAATCGCTGGATAGGACGAGGAGGCACCCAGAATTGGCCTGCCCGATCTCCAAATTTGAATCCATTGGACTTTTGCATTTGGGGTGTTCTTAAAACCCTGGTTCATTCCACTCCCGTTGAAAATATCGATGATTTAAGGGATCGTATCATCGTAGCGTGTGAGACTATTAGAAATACACCAGGATTATTTCAAAGAATACGGAATTCAATTAGACGAAGAGTAGAATCCTGCATTTTGGTCGAGGGGCGCCATTTTCAACATTTATTATGATTTTTGTAATTGAAATTCTGTCCACGTTATTATTAGTTTTTTTGTAATTTGTTAATTGTTATTAGTAATACAATTGTTGTTGTTCAATCCGTTCTAATTTACAATATTCTTCAACTAAATAAAAAAAATGCCATTCTTTCAATAAAGTTTTATTTAGTTGGAAAAATGTTTGAAGTCCTTATAAAACCGTCTAGAAATTAGAGAAAATCAGGACAATAAAACTATTTGTCATATGACTTCATTTGACAGCAGCTTACTTGATTTTTTTTAATAAATAATAACCTCTGTGAATTTATGGGAAAAGAGTCTGAGCAGTATTTTATTTTTTTGTGATCAAACTAACAATTTTATGATAAAAAGTCAAGACATAAAAAAGTCGCAGATTGAGTCTGTCTTTTTAAATCAATTTTTTAAATAGGAAAATATAGGTGCATTAAAAAGTTCTGATGCAAAATATTATAGGGATTGTTTTTCTCGGCCCCTTGTGATTACATTTTGGGGTAAGAAAAGCACTTAAAAACTGCCATTTTATTAGCATCAGTTATCTGCCAAATTTCATTCTTCTAAATTTTTTCCAAAGTGAATATATTAAATAAAAACAATTTTTTTTACCTAATTTTAAAGGGATGTAACTTGGAGGGAAAAGGGTGTTGCACAAAAAGTTATATGAAAGACCCCCCTTAATTTTTGCTAAAGAATCACTCTTTGAAATCTTTCGTATCAATTCAGAAACAGCCTGTATAATATTAAAGTATAGATATTAGTTAATAACAATGCCGAGAGCTAAAGTGCTAACCGAGATTGAAAAAACCATAAATGGAAGAGCCGCTAGGAAAATAATTGGCAGCAGCTACACAAAGTTGTGGACTAACAAAAGTAACAAATGCTCAAAAGAAAAAAAAACTTAGTGGTGAATGGAGTAAGTACAGAACGGAATAATGGAGAAGAAAGAGAAATGGAGAACGTATCTAAATACAGGAAATCTAGAAGATTATGACAGATAGGTACAAAGAATAAAAGAAGGATATAATAATGGCTGCTAGAAATAGAAACGATTCTTCAAATGGACGAGTCGGAATTAAAAAGAAATACATCCAAGAATTATTGATTTAATTAACTGAAACTTGTTCAGATTTGGTTTTTAAAGCTTTTTCCAGACTTGGAGCACTTCTTATTCGTTATATTCATTCAATTCAAGTTTGTACATCGTACTTCGTCATTTTTTCCAATCCCCACTATTTCCTTTTCAATAAAGCGTTGAGCGTTTTGGAGAACTAGGAAGAAAGAGACATGGTGAAAATATGCAGACGGTATGTTGTCGATTGGACGTACACTCGGCGAAAATTCTATAGTTCCATATCATTTTGCAGTTCTCCTATAAATATTTGGCAACTGTAACAGTTGAGAATTACCTATAGAATTTTATTTTTGAACATAATGAAACGGCAGAAATATTATTTTGTAAATATCATGTGATGTAAACGTATAAATATGATCCAGTCAGATATTTAGGCTTTAAAATATATTTAAAACTGAAACTAAATTATTTCAGTTTTTTTATAAAACTACGTTGTAAATAAAAAAAATATATTCCGATACCGGGAATCGAACCCGAGCCTCCTGGGTGAAAGCCAGGTATCCTAGCCACTAGACCATATCGGATATGAAGTATTTGCGTTTAATATTGTGTTATAAAGTCATAATTCTACGTTATATACCTTATACATACATATAATTATATACATAATACACTTCTATTTTTAACATTATTTCATTGTAAATTAGAGAAGAAATATTATACTAAACACTGTGTAAATAACACAGAATTACTTCCGTTTGTATTTGAACGCATTCCGTCACGTACGGCAGTTTACACACCCCACTTGAAATATACCTGCAGTGTTAGAGGTGGGCTATATTTACATTGTAACATCCCCTATGATTTGTCTGCAGAAGAGAGTTTAAATAACGACACACACACACGGACATAATTTTAACGCATCCCTTTTTGTGTAAACAGGACCGCCCTTCGCGAACGAAACCCCTTTTTAGAAAGAAAATATGGCCGTGTAGATTAAACTCTGTTTTCACTGGTATTTAAACCGGATTTGGAAAAGTATGGTTTTATTTTTTATTGTCCATTAACGTTTAAAAGCTTTACTAAGCGGTTTTATAAATAAATTAGATGTAGCTAAATGACCCTCCTTTTAAAATCTGAATGCAATGATACTTTGTAAATAAAATAAAATAAAATAAATAAGAGAGAAGCGTACGGGATAAAAGAAAATTAAAATGAAAGCAAAACAAAGAACGGTGTCGTGAAATTAATTTTACGGGAACAAGAGTTAACTGCGAGCGATTCAGAGAACTGCATACAACTTTTAGTCTGGCCGAAAGAAATAAAAGTTAAGATCAGCGAATTTGGAATGGCCGTGTATAAAGAGCGTAAAGAGGTGTTAATATTTATGGCCCTGCGGCCTCTACTTCTTTGATCATGTTTGTCGTACTTTACAAGAGACCAAGATCGTCCGAGAAGACGACGTTAACGAAAATGTTAGGTAAATAATTTTAAATAGATGTAAAGTGCGTAAAATTTCGTGAAGAATACCAGTATTGTTTTGTTATCGTTTTATCTGTGAAATTATTATTATTACAATTCAAGCTACAAGTGAATATCGTTGGTGAAGTTTCCGCATGAGGTAATTATGGTCATAATAGTTAAATATAAACTAAGTATCCATGTGTAAATCATGTCTTACCAAAAAATTGTCGTGGGAAGTGAGCAATAACATCGTCTACCCGAATGCGATGCTTTCCAAGCACACTCAAGTATTTTGAGATTGCTGACTGACCTCAACCCAAATAAGAAATCGTCTTCATGAAATGAATCTCGAGAACAGAAAGCTGATGGTATGCCTCTCGATTACCGCAAAATATGGAACATGCCAATTCTCCTTCCTACCTTTTGGGAAGAAGTATAACTTTCCCGAGAATATAGACAAATGGTGGAGCGTAGTGTGGCGTGGGCCAAAATCAGGATTTGAAGCCGTTTCAAACTGTAGTTTATCAAAATGGTTGTCAACCTGCTAAAAGTATTCATATGAGATACCAAGACCTTTTCTCCTTTACTATGCAGCACCAGTGGGAGAACAATTCTTTTATACTGATAATAATGGTTGTCCAAATCACCTAATTCCTCGGGATGCTAATCTTATTGAACGTGCATAGGATGCATTAGGAAAACGTATTGCCACACGAATATTTGCACGTCCCAGTATAGTAGGACTACGAATTACTCTTAGAGAACCATGGGAAAACATGCCCCAAGATTTATTTCATAATTTCTTTCTGTTCCTCCTAGCAATAGTGTCACGTCAATTATTCTCAGTGAAAACCATATATTTTGCTATTTCTTCTGATATGTCCGAGAAGGTGGATCTGAACTACCTGGGTTTCCAAATAATGTAGCTTTCGATATCAACTAAATTGCAGCAAAACTGCTTCCATATCTAAATTAGCTTTAAACAAACTCTTACAATAACCCAACTGGTTGTAGTGGCAATTTAGCTCATTTAAAATTACTTTTCAGCGATTGCTTGCACAGCTGGGTTAAAACCAGTTCAGCCGTCTTCAAAAATCGAAGTTCTTTTAAAAAGAGTTAAGATGCTTCTAAAACCAGCAAAACTGTTGTCAACTTCCACAAAACTGCTTTCGTATCCAGATCTAAACTAGCTTTAACTTAGAATTAGTTAGTTTTGAAGAATTTTTTTCCTAGCCATCTCACAACCAGCCAAATTAATTCGCTCGAACTGCTAAGTAAAACATATCTGCTGTTAAAATGTGCTTTTTGCCTCAAACACTTCTTGTAGAGGACTGACTAGAACACGCTGCCAAGCATATTTTCTTTATCTAACGCCATCGCCATTAGAAATGGTCTTATTTGGTCTTTTCTTTGGTCAATGGTCTGAAATATTTTTCAAACTCTCAAGGAGGTAACAATTTGTATAGTTCCACAGTGATAGAGAAA
>SMLS01074016.1:0-10814 GCA_004785975.1 Popillia japonica
GTAACATATAAGTATGACATTGTTGTCATCAGTGAGACGTGGCTCTCTGCTAATATACCTGATGACGCGATCTCTCTACAGGGTTTTGCATTAGTACGTAGAGATAGAGCAACCAGAGGCGGTGGGGTCTGCATTTACTACCGTAGTCATTTAAGAGCTACTTATATACCGTGTGAGACGTCTTTCGAGCAGGCTTGGGTGGGATTTCAACTTGGTAACCGAAAAGTTGCAGTGGGAGTGTTTTACAACCCACCTGATGAATATTACAAATCCTTTTGCGATAAGTTTGAAGAGCAGTTTACTATATTATCTTTAAATTATGATATAATGTTTTGTTTGGGTGACATTAATATAAATTTGCTTGCCTCTGGCAATACGCTAGATAGAGCTTACTTCTTAAGTATGTTGGAGTCACTTGGTTTAACGCAAATTATTAATACACCTACTAGAGGCGATAGCCTTATTGATGTGATTTTAACTACCGACTTGGATTGTATTGTGAGCTCAGGTATAGGGGAAGATAAGTTTTCGGATCACGAAACTATTTTCTGTACGATTAGAATACCCTTACCTTCTAACATTCCAGTTCGTAAAATTATAAGAGATTTCAAGTGGTTTGATCAAACTGCTTTTCTTAATGACCTTAGTCTTTCACCTTTATCTAACATCCTTTACATGAATAACATAGATGATAAGATCGACTATATTATGTTCTACCTTCTTCAGTTGTTTGATACTCACGCCCCTATTCGTACTATTACCGTGACTCATAGAAGTCCGCCGTGGATTACTGATAATGTGAAATATATGATGATGCTTAGAGATCAGGCGCTGGCTAAGTATAAAAAGACACGTTTAGACACTAGTTGGACATATTACAAAACTTTAAGAAATTTTACTAATCAATCGATTAAACGCGAGAAGAAGGCATTTTTCAATAACACATTTATGCAGCAATCGGCTAAGTATCAGTGGAAAACACTTAAACAATTAAATGTGAGCAAACCGGTTAGCGATATTCCCCCGACATTGCAAAATGTTACTGAGATTAATGAGTATTTTTTAGATAATATTCCCGTCAGTACTTCGGATCCAGAATTACTTACCTTTTATAGGACTCATAGACTTAATCCCAACAGTGAGAAGTTTAATTTTGTACCTATTCAGGAATCGGAATTAATTAACATAATTTCAGAAATTAAAACTAAAGCTTCTGGCTACGACTCATTAACGATTGACATGGTTAAGATTTCATATCCTCTTTTATCTTCTTATATACTACATGTTATTAACTCCTGCCTGCTAGAAAACTACTTTCCAATATCCTGGAGGAAAGCTGTTGTACATCCCATTCCTAAATGTTCTTATCCCGTGAGTTATGGGGATCTGCGTCCGATAAGTATTCTTCCAGTATTTTCAAAAATTTTGGAGAAGGTCATATTC
The DNA here is from genome assembly GCA_004785975.1 of Popillia japonica. NCBI lineage: Eukaryota > Metazoa > Arthropoda > Insecta > Coleoptera > Scarabaeidae > Popillia > Popillia japonica. The sequence goes on from SMLS01074016.1 coordinate 1,444, forward strand.
CGGCAACTGAAGCAGTTTTTGGATTTTAATAGAGTTTTACCTGATATACAATCAGGGTTTCGGGCGGGTCACTCTTGTACTACGGCGTTACTTGGTGTTTCTGACGACATAATCTCAGCAATTGATAGTAGTAGGGTGGTTGCTTTAACGCTGCTGGACTTTAGTCGCGCTTTTGATACTTTGGATCATGATGTGCTTCTCTCAATTTTACATTATGTCGGTTTATCGCATTCAACAATTAACATGTTTCATTCTTACCTCGCTAATAGAGAGCAATGCGTGTCGTTAAACGGGGCTACTTCCAGTTTCAGATCTGTTGTGCGTGGAGTCCCCCAGGGTTCAATTTTGGGTCCTCTCTTATTCAGTATATACACTTCTTGCTTTCACAAGAAACTCTCTACTTGCAGTATGCATATGTATGCGGATGACATACAAGTTTATTATTCCTTTACTATATCTAATTCTTCCGCAGCTGTTGACACTATTAATAATGATATTCGTGCAATCGCCAGGGTGTCTTCGCAACATGCGCTTGTGCTGAATCCATCCAAGTCGGTGGTTTTACTTTTTGGAAACAAAAATTGTGTTTCACTGCTTCCAAATACTGCTAAGTTTAGCATTGATGGCGTTCAGTTACCTATTCAGCTTGAAGCGAAGAATTTGGGCGTTACTTTTGATACACAATTTCGCTTTCAAACACATATACTCAAATGTATTAGACTCGCATACATTAACTTAAAACTGATTTTTCCTCACAGACACTTTCTGAGTGTTGCGACAAAGCGAAGCTTATGTGATTCGTTAGTTCTTTCGCATTTCTCTTTTTGTTGCGAATTATATGGTCCTTGCATTACTGCCAACAACATAGCGCGCATTCAAAGGATACAGAATTCCTGCCTCCGTTTTATCTTTGGTATAAGAAAATTTGAACCTATTACACACAAGCTTGCGGAGGTGAGCTGGCTCAATATGGCTGATCGGCGGTATTTGAGAATGGCATGTTTGTTTCAGAAGATTATAACAGACAAACAACCGGCATATTTATACAATAAAATATCGTTTCGTACGGATGTACATACACTTAATTTGAGATTCAAGGGTATGTTGACACCGCCTTTACATCGGACTGCTCTTTATGAACGTTCGTTTTCGTATCAGATCGTTAAAGTATATAATGGCATCCCTGATGATTTAAAACTGCTTTCTGCAAAACAATTTAAATATACATACAAGAGAAGGCTGTTATTGTAGTGTGGGCTGTCCGGCTTCTTGTTCCCTTGTATAGCAATTATATTTAAGTATATATATATATATATGTATATACATATTTATATACATACAGTTTTCTTGTAAACTTAGTAGTATACTTCTCATTTTCTTTTTTTTTTTTGTTACTCAATGAATACTTTTTGTCTATCGCGGAATCTGACTTCGTTTAGTATAAGTTTTAGTTTTTAGGCATTTTCTTATGTTATTTAATTTGTTTTCTTCAGGGTGTTGAGGTAGATCATGTGTGCACTCGTTGCACACATGAGATGCATCCTGTGTTTTTTCAACTTTTGTATTCAACTGTTTTTGTTTGGCTTTTCTCAGATTATGTTATACTTTTGTTGAAAAATAAACTCTATTATTATTATTATTATTATTTTTTTTTGTTTAACAGCTGGAGTAACAGTATATGAACGTCTCACTCATGGTCAGGTGCGAAAGTTTTGCACAATGTTTTTTTTTTTACTGATGTGACCAGCAAACAGTTCTGACATTTGGCATTTTCTTGAAAAGAAAGAATTTCTCCATTTTGACAACGCTTTAGTAGTAAATTATTCAGTTTGTCCAATTGATGACAGCACACTTCAGAAGTAATCGTTGCGTTGTCGCATTTCCCCTCCCCAGTGATAATTCGCTTCAAATTTGGACCATTTAAAAAAAAATATTAAAATAAACAGAAATGGACACAGATTGGATCCCTGTGGGACCCCAGATGTATTTATATGATGTACAGTCATCTTAAACATTTTTATTCGCTATAAAAGAAGCGTAGAGATCTGTGCCTTGCTTCTTATCGACATAACCAGCAAACTCGTGCGGTGTTCCGCTAGGTTCAACGTTAGGACCTACATCTTTTTTCCCTCAATTATTAACGATCCTAATTAATTATCTCGATATATAAAAAAATGAGCGATAATAATTTTATTACCGTTCCCTCCCCACTTTCCGACGTTTCGCTATAACGACGTAAACAACGCAACGACATTTCAATCTACCTACGGCACGGTATGTACGTACACCCTCGCACAAGCGATGCAGGTGCCAACGTCGCGACGCCCACCGCCACAGATGCACGACGCGCAACACGATGTTGTATTACAATGCGGAGAGTAACGTGCGCGTCTGTGTCATAGTCGTCGTAGAGGCGCTAAACGGAACCGTTTTTAAAAATAGACCGCGTACGGCCCCTGGAATCGTCGCGGATCCGCCGGCCGATTGTGTGTGAATCGACCGATACGATGATGCGGGTGTTGTAGGTTATAGGAAACACGATTACGAAAATGTATTAAACCGAAGGAGGTGGTTACATTTTACTATTCTGACATGCCAGAAATCCTAATTGAATTCGTCAAAGTGATGATGCAACCGATTTGGCCATTGATGAGAAATTTTACTCGCACAGTGGGAGGGAAAAACAGTCGGAAAAAAAAACAAGAGAAAAAAATTGGACTGTGTAAGACGCCGAAACGTCAAACGGCGTTCGCCGGTAATGGATGCATGGATGGGTAAACTTAACTTTTTATAGAACCTGGCAGGCTACGATCGTGTTAATATGGTTATGTCAGAACTATGTATTGTTTCATAGTTTTAGTTCAGTTGTAAACAACTATTTTTGTACGCGTTTTCCCCTATTATACACTTCAAATTCACTAATTATACGTAATTTATACGGGTTTTAAACGTAAATTATACGGGGAGGAAAAAATCGGCAAATTCATCAGGAAAAAAAGGATAATCGTAGATGAAAATGTGTGTTTCAAATAAGAACTAATTCGATTAGTTAAATATTTTCGTAATAATTGTAAAGAAAATCCATGCTTTTCTACATACATATGTATATGTATGTATAACTTTGGAAATATTCGATTAACGGAAGCCAAGAAATTCAGTGGTATTACAGATGATATCTTGATTAGCATGTTTTATTCGATAGTATCAGACGTGTTAGCGGATGACATCAACGGTAATATTTTTTCAAATGTCAAATCGGATGGCAGCCTTCCAAATGAAATCAATAAAATCGCGTATTAATTCCTCCGATGATATATGTAACTAGTAAAGTATTTTTGTAAATATTGTCTCTGTGGGAAACTTAATTTATTTTTTATTAAATTAATTTGTTAAAAAGTTATAATAGTTTAAAATATATCCCTTACTTTACGATAACCCCATATATTTCTGTGAATCACACTAGGGGTAGTACGCACTGCTTAGATGACATCTCACTAAAGAAGGTGTTAGGTGTACAGTTTAAGTAAGTATCTGATATTTTATATGATGCAGATGTGTTTCCTGGTCCTGCTGTTTTAATTAATTACTTCTCTAAATTCTCTAGTTCTTAGATTAAAGCATAGAAGATCAAATTAATAGAAAAATTAGAGTTAATCGATACGCAGCAAAAGAAACTGTACAATCTTTCTAAATCGTATCTTTAATACAGGGAATTTCTCAATTTCGATAGGAGAATTGGCCCAAACTAATCATGTAGTATTTCTTTCTTAATAAGTGTTTTTAAAAGTCAATTCTACAAGTATGAATTGAAGAAAAAAATAATACAATTCTCTCTAATACAGAAGCAAACAATTTGAGAAGAACTAAATGAAGTTTGTTCCTGTATTTCTACTAAAGGTGTTCTTAACGGAATCAACCGCCTTAAAACTAAATTTTTCGCTTAATAAAAATTCTTCGACTATCCACTACATTTCCCCAGAACACAACTACATATCTAAGACGCTAATACGATCGCTACACTCATACTACGCCTTAAGCATTCTTAGTTGGAAACAGCAGTTAGCAAGAGCTAACAAAACTAGAATATTTATGTGGATCTTTAAAGTTTCTTAAACTGTACCTAATTTATTTATCCAAGAAAGACATCTTCAGGCAATACTGGTGAGCATCTCTCCATTGTGTTGTATAAGTAACTCCCTCCTTTTTAATTGTAAAATTGGAGTAAATGTATGCACATTGAATGGCTCCAATGGAGTCATATTCTAACTCCTATTTATATATTTTTGGACCAAAAAAAGACCTTTAGCTCAAATTTGACACCTTTATCGTATTCAACATGATCAATTACATATATATTCAAAATTTAAGCGAAATCGGAGAGGTCGAGATTTTTTGAAAAAATCGCAAGGGGTAGGTATGGGAAAAATGTCAATTTTTGACAATTTTCGAAGGGCGTTCGATTTCGTTTAAACTTTGTATATATAGATAAGTGACCCTGCTGAATACGATAAAAGTATCAGATTTGAGCGAAAGGACTTTCTTTTGCAAAAAAATATATAAATAGGAGTCAAAATGTTGAATCTTGGCACCTTTTTCGGGTTTTCCAAATTTTCTGCTGGAAGAAGAAATATTCCTAAACTCAACCTGTATATATTCTGAAAGCTGAGTAAATTTGCTAAGGGGTAGTAGTGGGAAGCCAGAAAATCGTGCTTTTTCTGTGCCATAGGGCGTTCACAAATTAATGGATCGAATTAAAAATGGAAGAATCGAATTTAGGACCTTTATTTTTGACAACATCGTAGTCAGCCTGTATTGCGCGACTTTATTATTTCCAGATTACATAAAAAATTTTTATAAAATAAACTCCTTTGAGGATTGCCTCACTTTGCAGCACGATTCGAGTTCGATTACTTCATGGTGTCAGACCAATTGCTTGCCAATCGCGAGCTGATAATATTAAGAACTTGGGGAATAATTGCAAAGATTTTACCAGCATCAAGTTTATGTTGTTGCCTTACTACTCGTTTATCAGATCTAAACTGAAGTATGTTTCAAGTGTATTGTATCCCTTCTATACTACCTACTCTTCTAACATTATCTGATACATTTGGTTCAAAAATTCTCAGATGATATTTTCGATTGACGGCTGGAATTCTGTGAAAAAATTATGAAGATTTACAATTGCAACTGATGCCAATCTCCATAATTTGTTGTATGAATCGAATGAGAATCTTCAATGGATTTATGAGGTCCATACCCAGCATTAACAAAATTTGAATGTTTCGGATGGGAGTTGTAGTAAACAAACTTTATAGGTCTACTTTTCATACACATAAACTTTAATGGGAACAAGTACTTCAGATCTATTGAGAACAACCATATCATTCCTGTACTTGAACAGTATAGGTAATTACCTCAAAACGGATGGTTTTAACAAGATTGAGCGCTTCTCCTATGTATTAAACGAGTTAGAACATTTCTGATAATGGTAATCTTTTACAAATCAGTGGATTGGATGCATGGGATTTATAGATTGAGGTGCTCGTTCTCTGAGACTTTATCGTTTGGGCTTCCCTAAAATCGCGTGTTTATATTAGACGATTAGCCAATGTGTAGATTTTAAATTAAGAAATAGTCAATGAATGTCACGTTTTGAAAAGGATAATTGAGGAATTTGTCAACTTAGTTGTCTATTGTGATGAGATAAATAGGAGACACAATAAATAAAATTATTGCTTTAGTAACTGTAAAGCGTTTAATTTTTCCAGTTACTTACATTTACTGTGTACTAAACCTGGTATGGACCAATCCAGAGGAACAAGATCTGTTATAACTTCAAAAAATATACAGGATTTTCTATCTCAAATTAGAAAAAAATTGAGTTTACTTCCTGTTAAACCTAAAATACACTGACAACTAAAACTATGTCTAGGAATGCAGTATGCACCCAATACCTATCTGGAAAGTTTCACTAATGTTACCCTTTTCGGTGTGAAGATATATACTTGGTTTCATACTTTATCCCAAACCTGTATATTATGCGTGATTTGTGGACATTCATTGCCAGTGAGTTTTTCTAATGGGATGCTTCCCAACTGATTGAATACTAATGTGATTCATTTGGGATTTTGGTACAGAAAACGCACGAATTTCGGGGTTCCCATCACTCCTCGGTAGCAAATTTTCTCAGCTTTCAGAATGTATATAGGTTGCATTTAAGAATATTTCTCTGTCTTATCGAAAATTTTGTAAAACCCAAAAAGATGCTTGGATTCGAGATTTTAGCTCTTATTTATATATTTTTTAGCCAAACAAAGCCCTTTAGCCCAAATCTGGCACTTCTATCGTATTCAGCATGGTTCATTAGATATATATTCAAAATTTCAGCGAAATCGGAGAGATTGCGATTTTTTCAAAAAATTCAAGGGGTAGGTAAGGAAAAAATGTCGATTTTTGACAATTTTCGAAGGGCGTTCGATTTCGTTCAAATTTTGGATATATATGTAATCAACCACGCTGAATACGATAAAAATGTTAAATATGAGCCTAAAGACTTCTTTTGGCCAAAAAAATACATAAATAGCAGCTAAAATGTGGAAATTCAGGAACCGTCATCAGTTTTTCCAAATTTTCTGTTAGAAGGAAAAATATTCCTAAACGCTTCTTGCTACTGTTGGATAGCAAATTTTCTCATCTTTTAGAATATATATCGGTTGCATTTAGAAATATTTCTCCTTCTATTCGAAAATTTGGAAAAACCGAAAAATGTGTTAAGATTCAAGATTGTAGATACAATTTTGACCAAAGACAGCCTTTTAGCGCAAATCTGAGACTTCTGTCATATTCAGCATGGTCAGCATGGTGGTGTTTAAGGGAAACAATGAAAAGGAAGCGTTCACAGAGGGCTTCATGCATCCATAGTTTACCAATGAAGATTTGAGAAAGGTATTTGCATAAAATTATATAGTGAGCATGCTAAAAATTGCATTCTTGTATTACGTGTTAATTATTGATATTAATTTGTCACAGGTCATATTCAGTGACAAGTGAAGGCGAGGCAGTTACCAAATGGGTCAAAATTTGTTATACGAAAACCTTTGGAACGTTACAGAGAGGAGTGTGCAGAGTATTAAACATCCCCCTGCAATAATCATATGGTCATTCATTATTAGTTTTTCTGTTTCTAAGAAAATATAAAACTTCTTTCTAGCTAAATTGCAGCATGTGTAATTTAAATTTTAAATTGAATAAATTTGTCTACAGTGTGAATCAGTTGTTTGCAAACTTGTGCAGTGTAAAGATAGTTCCCTGTGTTAGAATATAGCGCCAAGAAAAAGAGAAACTTAAAGGTGTGCTTTAATGCCCAAATGAATAAGTTAATGTTTAATTTATAGTTTAGATTTTTTTTGCATCAGACTGGAAAACCTTAACGGGAGATTCAACGAGAGCTTCGTCATAGTAGAAGTGCCATACAGAATATTATAAAAAAGTATGAGGAAACGAAATCAATTGCCCATAAATAAAGTCCGGCCGAAGAAAAAGACTGACCCAAGCCAATGAACAATACCTTAGACTGCAGTCTTTAAGAAACCGACACAAAACTTCTAGAATTCTTGCTGCAGAATTACAGGCCACAACTGGAACGTCAGTCCATGCTTCTACTATTCGCAGGTCTCTTAAGAAGAATGGGTTGAAAGGTTCTGTGGCTGTTAAAAAGCCTCTGTTACGGCGTAAAAATAAGTAGAAAATGCTCAGGTATGCCAAAGACCATCGACAATGGACAGTGGAAACATGAAAACGAGTTCTCTTACTGAGCAATGCATTAAGTCTTCCGTGAAGCATGGTGGAGGTGCACTGAACGTGTGGGGCTGCATTTCTGCCAATGGCGTTGGAGAATTGGTCAAAATTGAAGGCAAATTATAGGCAATCAAAAAAAAAATCAAATATTCTCAAATGTACATACATAGATCAAAATATCTTAACAAACTTTTATATTGAACATAATTCTCTAAAATGAATATTAACGTCAATAAATCGCCGTCTCCATACTTTTAACTAACCCTGTATATGTAATCGGCCATGCTGAATACGATAAAAGTGGCAGATTTGGGCTAAAAGGCTTTTTTTTGGCCAAAAATGTATAAATAGCAAGTAGGACCTTAAATTTTGTTTCGGCTGGTTTTGGACATACCAAACCCGATTCCCCCAACAGTTAGACTCCGTTTATTTTTAATCAATTTTAATTCGTTAAAAAGTTATATTGATTTACATCTACTAAGAAAATCCCGACCACAGTTAACCCAAACTCATCCGTATAGAATCTAGGAGTCGGTCGGCGTCCGGACGTTATACAATACGGGATTCTTGGCGTCCTCAACCGAGGTGCATTGGCATCTGGATCGATTAATTTTATTAATGAATCGATACAATTTTAGAATACTTACTTTTATTTTAATACCAAAAAAAAATACTTGGTATGTGCTGATTCGTTCCTGTTACGCGTGCATTGCGTTCGTACATTTTTTCCGCCCATTTTCCTGCCGGGCTCGAGGAAAATATTTATTCTAAAGTTTAAATATATAAAGCGATAAATTCGGGCAGCAGAAAGAAAGTTCAAGGTTAAGCGCCCGCGCGCATACACACACAGACACGTTAACGAAAATACACGTAAGCATGCATGTATGTATGCCTCTATACATGCATGTATGTATGTACAGGAGTATATAAACTCGCGTTGGTTGGGCGCATAGTACATAGTATAAAACTGATGAAGCTGTATTGAAAGCACGTAAAGCACTGCCCACCTACTGTATAGATATGTACATACATACTTAGATTGATTCTATTTTATTCGAATCCTTCGTATCGGCATATCCTACGTTATCTCGTTAATCGGCTCCTTAAACGGGCGGTCGTGATGGAACCTGGAGCGGAGATTCTTAAACAGTCGATTCTCCATCAATATTAGCGTGTTTACGTGATCGTGTTGGCCAGCTGTCGTTTGTTTAAATAAAGCGGAATCGATGGAAGACCGGATGTTTTAAGGAACTTGGCACATTTTCTCGCCAATATGTTACAAAAAAAATGTGGTGCACCATCAGATGTAATTTTATATAATGAATGTTTTATGTTCAGTATAAATATGTACAATAAAGAATAGAAATATGGTTGGATTTGATGATATCTGTGTGGAACAGATCGAAAACTTGGCGAATCCTTACCAGAACAGGATTAAAAAATTCGAATTAGAGATTAGAGATTATGGAGGAAAAGAGGGGTTGGTTGAGAACATTTTGGGCATTCTCTGATCTTTATCCAAAATTGGTTTTGAATCTAGAAACACCCAAAGCAGAACAGCATTTGAAAATTGA
>SMLS01074017.1:0-22783 GCA_004785975.1 Popillia japonica
GAACCCTAAACAATTCGTGCATTGCGTTATTAAGCCGTTGTGTAAACCCTTCCGACACAGCCGCTTTTCTTTCCAAAAATGGCAGTCTCCGTTGTACCAATGCAGCGGTTTCAAATATAATGTGGTAGGCTGTTTCCTCTTCCGCATTGCATAATCTGCAGATAGGCTTGTCTTTAAAGATTTCAATTCTATGCAGATATTTCCTTAGACAGCCGTGTCCTGTTAGCAGACTCGTCACTATTCTAAGCTGTACTCGGTTAAGAGCCAGCACATCCGCTGCTAATTGCTGGGATGGCTGCCTCATCATCCATTTGCTGTGTAACTGCCTTTCAACGTTATTCTAGTGTACCTGGTGTGCTCTTGTAATCCATTCAGCTACTGCATCACATATTGCAACCTTAAATAATGCCAGACCCGCTTCTGGTTCAGTGAATTGAGTTACAGAGCCTCTTCTTGCTAGCTTTTTTGAACTAGTTCAGAATTAATAACGAAAAAAAAGTGTTATTAGAAGAATATTCGTTTTTTACTACTGAAGATGGCAACTTAGTTGCTGAAATAGGTGTCTAGTGCTAATAGTATCAGTGTTGGTGTGATGTTGAATCAGATTTTTGAGAATATTTAAGTTTAATGATATCATTAAAGTTTTTTGACATTTAAAGTAATCTCTCGGCTTGTTCGGCTGCAAAAGTTCTCTTCTTTGCGGTGTGTTAAATGGTAAAATAATCATCAAATTGCTGAAAAGCACAAAAAAACGTGATTAAAAGGAAAAGGGGCATTCTTGAAATTCGGAGGAAGAACTTGGGTCGGAGATGATCGGATCGAAACAGGACATGGATAGCGGCTAACTTGATTTTTTTTAATAAGACGAAGCGAGGTCTTTTAGAAAATGTCATATCCGAATCGCATTTTTCTCGTTTATTTTCCATGACTGTGGAGAGAGGGAACGCGATGGACTGGTGTTGACTCAACTGAGCAAAACAGTTTTCCGAATTATGGACATTTTCATAATGAACTCAAGCATATTGCGCAAATGATGTGTAGAAAACCCAGACGTATCTGGATACTTATGTTTGCAAAAAACTTGCTATACTACATAACTGGCTGAGGAATGACTATGCTGATTGGGTGTGTTAAAATGAGGAATGAGTGAGGATTGGGTCTTGACTTGTTGAGAGTTGTGATTTGGATTTGATCTTTTCGAAAATTTCTTTGTTGGCAGGAAGATTTTAGTAATGCATTTTGTTGATTGGTTGGTTTTACATTTTTCTAGGATCCGTTTTTTGAATTTCTATTGTTTTTTCAAAAGGAGTATTCAGTTAACTCCAGCAAAAAAGTACTAAGTACTCCGCAAGTCCTTTATGGTGGTCTTTTCCAGAATCTTGTATATTCCATAGTAGACTTGAGCAAAAATGGTTTGGAGAAATTCCAGATGTATCTGAAAATTAATTTTTGCAAAGAACGTTGCTAGCGAAATGGTTGAGGAACAGAGGTAACTGTGAATTAATAACGTTCCAGTACTTACTTATTGCGAACTAATACTGCTTGTATATTGTAGATCATAATCCCGACGTGAGGTAGAACTTATTCTTCAGAAACGAAACTATATATAATATATTGTATAAGATATTCTAAAAGTAGAATGGAAAAATATTCTGCTTTGGCTACAGTCTACTACACCAATATCTGTATTAGTACTATCAGTATCTATGTATCTGTATACTCTCAGTCACTACTATAATTCACCACAACTTATAAGGCATCTCACTTGGGAATCAATAGTTTTAATTCGACAATATCCGTATATTGGAAGTGATTCCATCCTGAAGCAGAATTCCAATCGTTTTTTCCAGAGTAAACATGTAGACAAAACAAATAATTATTTAAACTATACTTACTTGGCAAATGAAAGAAAACAAAAAATTCCAATTTGAAGCCTATGATATAAATATTACAAATTGATGTCATCTATAATACAACAGTGCTTTCGAATAGTAACGAATAAATTCATTATTTCTGAAATTCAGAGTTTTTCGAAAAAATCCTCTGACACGTCGATTTTGTTTTAAGCAAAAGCACTTTTCGACATACGACCCATATTTATCACGTAATTGCCATTCGAGATATGACGTCATTGATATTTTTTTTAAATGGCACCACCCAATTTCAACCATGCCAATTGAAAGAGCGTGTCATTCTACGTACACATCGTCAGAAATTATGCTTGTCTGACAGTTGTCTTAGCGACCGAAAATGTTTTTTATTACGGTCAGGTAAAAACTTAAAATCGTAGCATTTTTGTTTTTTTTGTATTTCTTATCGATTTCTTATCTTTCGTTTGGCAAAAGCAAACTTTGAACATATTCGTGATTTACCTAAATCTGGTCGACCGACCTTCAAAATCAGAAGAAGATCAACTTAACGTTTTGTTGGCAATACAAGAAAATCATCACTCAACACTTAACCAAGTGGCTTCTGATTTCAATATGGCTGCGCCAACAGTTCACAGAATTGCGAAAAAAGCAAAGTATCATTGTTATAAGATATATCTTGTTTATGGGCTATCTGAAGACGACTTTGATTGGCGAATTCAATTCTGCGAGCAAATGCAAGGGCTATGTACTAATGATAATAATTTCGTAAGAAACGTAATTTTTCTGACGAGGCTACGACTGCTTTGGACAGCCATGCCAATTAGCAAAACTGCTGTTATTGGGCTACCGAGAATCCCAGATGGATGATCGAATATCGCACTCAACATCCTCAGAAAGTGAATGTGTGGTGCGGTATAGTCAAAGGAAGAATTCTGAATCCTTATTTTTTTGACGTGAACTTAACTGGTGGAAGATATTTAGAGTTTCTTCGGGCCGACCTTATTCCCGAACTAATAAATTTATATCCAAATGAGGAACGTGATCTTCCGAGAAGTGACATTTTCTTTCAACCTGTTGGTGCACCTACCCATTATGCAGCACCTGTCCGCGCTTATTTAAATGAAGTATTCCCGAATCGTTGCATAGGGAGAAGGGGCCGATTGAGTGGCTAGCCAGATCGTCAGATTTGACAGCCCTAGATTAGTTCTTGTGGGGGTACCTAAAAAGCAAAGGATATATAAAGTATATATATAAAGAATTAAAGAAAGAATTCGTGAGGAGATACCTCCTGAAGTTATTGACCATGTTCAAGAAGAATTTATTAATCGCCTTGGTTACTGTCAGGTAGCCAACAGTGAACAATTTCGACATTTAGTTTAATCATCATCATTAATTTTAGAAAAATGAATAATAAATAAAATAAATGTTTTTTTATTTTTTTATCAAATCTACATACGCTAATGTAATCATGTTTTTGAGGATGTGTACGTGGAATGAGACGCTCTTTCAATTGGCACGGTCGAAATTTGGTGTTGCCATTTAAAAAAATGATCAATGACGTCATATCTCGAATGACAATTACGTCACAAATATGGGTCGTATGTCGAACAAAATCGAAGTGTCAGAGAGAGTTTCGAAAAACTCTCAATTTCAGAAATAATGAATTTATTCGTTACTATTCGAAAACACTGCACATTGTAACATGCTTCTAAATTATTATTATTAGCGATGCACATTTTCGAAAAAACAACTACTTTGTTTGACCTACAAAATATACCCCGACATCAAAAAGAATTAAACCGGGTAAACTAATTACCCAGACTAATTAAATAAATCCCTAATGAAAGCAATTAAATTCGCAAATACAGAAAAGTTTTGTGTATGTTATCAAATCGTAGATATCGCACTAACAATAAACAGACCCCGGTTATAGTAATAGCGTGCAGTCCGGAAATTAGACGCAACACTCATTAATTCGTTTAATCTACTGCAATTAGTATCGTCGGAACGTTAAATATATATAAAGTTGGGGCGGTAGATAATATAATTTACTCAAGCCAACGTATTTATTGTTCACCCGGAATAATGGACTTTAAAGTTTGTCGCTGAAATTAGTAAATATAATATATTAATTAACACTAGTTGTAATTATAGGAGATTTGTTTCAAATTTGTTTTTTCTTTGTTTCTGGGTTTTAAATAATAGTTGCAGTCATGAAATATGCAATACATATTTATTTATTGCATATAAGTATTGTCTGATTAATCTATTTTTTTTTAGAAGAAATACATATGTAGAACCTGGCTGACTTTGATATGTTTCCTACTGTTACCCACAAAAACATCAAACACTTTGATAAATTGCCAACGCGTTTCAACAGCAAAGCTCACGCTCTAGGCCATAATTAAACAGTTATTGAACTGTTTTGTGCATGAAAGTGAGTGAGTGAGGGTTTTATTTTTTTATTTCTTGGGGAATCTTACTTAATAGCTTTTTTTTAGATAATATGGTATAATTACCATGAGAATAAAATTCCAAAAACGGACAGAATTTTATGTCTTAGTCAATCAAGTAATTTTCTTAACAATCTGAGGGAAGACTCTTTTCTACTGATTACGAATGTGGGTTAGACTTTTTCCATTCCTGTAATAGTTGTTTTCGATGGTTGGTCATAAGACCAAGAAAATCAAAACCAATATTATTGTCCATACAAAGCTCAGCAAACCACTTCTCTTCTAAAATGCAACCACACGTTGTTGTCAGTTAGGTCTTTTTTTCCCGGATTAAGTTAGGGCGAACCAAGCATGGTTTCATCAGTTTTATTTCCCACGTTTCTTTCGCTTTTTATACAACGTAGTATGGCAATATATCTCCTAATGCCGAAATGCACAACATAATTGTTACAGCACTCGCCTAACCTTTTTTTATGTCCTTCCAAAAATTGCTTTTGCTCAATCATATGCAGTTACGGTAAGCTGTTTTTCTTAACTTCTGTACAGTGAAAAGGGGCATATTCGTCAGGTAATGCTGTGGGAATTTACGCAAAGGAAGGCATCAGAGGGGAAAATATGTATGCAATGTATATGGTGAAGGGTTAATTACTGACAGGGTGATCTTTCGACTTTGACGGAAATTTTTCAAAGATAATATTGGAGCAAAGACAGTCAATGGGAGAAATAGCAGAAAGGTTGAATACGTCATAATCAACTGTTAATCATCATCTGCAGAAAGCCAGTAAGTTGGGAGCGTGTGTAGTTCATAACCTTAGTGAACGGATTAAAGAAGATCGCATATCAATCTCCATAAGTCTGCTTTCACGGGTAAAAAGTGAGAGCTTTTTTAAACAGGATTGTAACAGGCGATGAAAAATGCATAACGTATGAAGAATCGTAAAAGACACTGACTATTATCCATATGGATCGAAGACCTAAATCAAAGGCGAGTTCCGCTTAGTCAAATGGAAAGCACTAAGTCTTTACAACGACTTAAAGACTACTGACGAAGTAGAAGGGAAGGTCAGGAAACAAGTGAAAATTTTACAGCAAGTCGTGGGTGGTTTTTTCGTTTTAAGGGGCTGGTCTAGTTTCTCGGGCGGAAAATGGAGGTAATTTTCCGGGACTCATACAAAAAAAAATCATGCGGTCAAATATTTTAAAATTTTAAGGATATATTTGGATACTATTGACATGTTAATTCACAAAATTTCATGAAAAAATATCGACTGTAAGCCGAGTTATACGCTCCGACGTCGACTCATCCAAAAATGAAGTGGTAAATCGGCTGCAGTTGTAGAGGTTCTCAGAATGCCAGTATCTGAAAAAGTTTTGTTTCACGTTAAACTAGATGACTATCCCTGTACCATGAACTAGGATCTTTTGAAAATTTTGAAGATTAAAAAAAATGGCAGCGTTTTGAAAAAAAAATCATTTTTTCACAAAAAACCGCTCGTTTTTTGCTCGGAAAATTTGTATTTTTTCAAATATCAAAAATATCCTAGTTCATGGTATGTAAAAACATGTTACGAATATTCGTGCAAAATTTCAAATCGATTCGTTATTTTTTCTTTGAGCTAGAGCTGCAGCCGTTTTTGAAAATGCAGTTTTGAGAAAAACGCGTTTAAGTTTTGACAACTACTTTTTCGGTTATAAAATTTAATATTTCATACTTACAGTTATTCTGCGATTTCAGGGCCATACAATTCGCCTTCTTCTTGCTCGAAAAAGTGCTGTTCATCAGCTGCAGCTTTCCTACGAGCTGTCCGAGCCTCCTTTGAAGTCTTCTCGTGCCTTTTCTCGGCCAGCTGTATACGTGCCATGTCGCGACTGTTGGCGTATTCTAGTGCGTAGCGGCCAACAGTTATATCCATATGGCGAAATATTTTTAATATGGACTTCATGCCATCATTAAAGGTCCTTATTGCAAAAAAGTTAGCCAATTGTATGGTTTTCAGGCCGCTGTGAAGATGTTTCGGAGCAAAGTGCCGTAGCAAGCCGTTATTCATAATTTTTTTTTGTGTTGCTCCCTTTGCATCTATTTAGCAATTCCATCCTTGACAAATCCGTATAGATTGGATGCAAAACTTTTGAAACTTGTGGATCTAATGGCAGATAATCGTGCTTGAATTTTCTCATATTGAGTTACATTTGAGTACATGAGAACATTTGTGATACGATTATAAAACTTTTGGAATTTGTTCTCCGAATAGTATACTATCGAATTAGGCAAAAAAAGAGAAATCGATTTTTTAAAGGAGAAACTAGATCAGCTCCTTAAGCAACGAACTGGTATCTAATTGTGCATCCCAGACAATGCGAAGATTGCTTCGCATTGTCGGTGAATCTGCCAGTGGAGCTAAAGAAGCTGCATTAAAATCATACTGAAAGGTGGTTATAAAGAGAACAAATATTTAATGTAAACAAAACGGTCTTATTCTGCAAAAAGTTGCCGTCACGCACTTTTATAGCAGCCAATGAAAAGTCACACCCTCACTATAAAGTTTCAAAGCACCGTCTCACACTGTTATTAGGCGGAAATGCAGCAGGCGATTTAAAATTAAAACCTAAGCTTGTGTACCGAGCAGATAATCCTAGAGCTCTTAGAAATGTAGCAAAAAATGTTCAAATAAAAAAGCATGGGTCACAAAAACTTTATTTCAAGATTGGTTCGCCAACTTCTTTTGCCCTGCAATGAAACGTTATTGTAACGAAAAAGGGTTAGATTTTAAGATTTTACTGATCTTAGATAACACCCCAGGTTACCCGACCAGTCTTTCGGAATTAAATGAAAATGTACAAATAAGTTTTCTTCCGCCAAAGACGCCGTCGTTGATTTAACCTATGGATCAAGGTATCATTGCGACATTTAAGGCGTATTATTTGCGCCGCACTATTTCCCCAGCCATTAAAGCTACAACAGGAGAAAATGTACCTGCTTTAACGGAGTTTTGGAAAAGCTATATCAGAAACGTTATCAAAAATATAACCCAAGCATGGCATGAACTAACAGCAAGCAATATGAGAGCGGTGTGGAAACATATCACATCACATTGTGCAAATGATTTCATTGATTTTGAAACTCATTCTGCTGACATAACTAATACAATGGAAATTGGACAGCAGCTTGGTTTCGAAGAATTAGATTCCTCCAACGTAATTCAGTGCATTGAACCGAACATTAATGAATTGGATAATGAAACACTTATTAACATAGATGAACAACAAGCTTAGGAAGAATAGGAGGGCAACTTAGACAACGACGATTGTGTTGAAGTTCCGACCAGGGAATTAACAACTGAACAACTATCAAAAGTTATTGTAATGGTTGAGAACGTATCGGAGCATATTAAGGAAGTTGATCCCAATATCGAGCGCGAGTTTGCCGAACAATAAACAATTCAGTTCGGTGCTACAGAGAATTTTATGGAGAGAAAAAACCGAAAACCACGGTGCAGACATTCATATTGCAATCCATATTTAGCCAATATAAAATAAATTCTTTATACGCACAATTATTTTTAATAAAGACATTTGGATTTACTTACTGAGGGACGCATTTCTTTGAACCAATTTCCACTTTTTGTATATCTAATTTCTCGATTAGTCCGATTTCAAACAATTCCGGAAGTCCGTGGAACCAGTTTTCCGGACTATGCGAGGTATTGCTACATACATACATGGTAAAAAATTTCAGTGTGTGTATGGCAGGATTGATGAGCCATAATTTATCACGAGTTGTTGAAGCCAAATTTAACGATTACTGCGGATAGATCAATCGCAAAAATGTATTTACCTGGACCACATACAGCAAGAAAATATTTTTGAGATTGGATGGTCTATTTTACTACACCCAAGTCCTTGGATCTTGCCGTAACAGACCACCACTTTGCAAGACTTTTTGAATGGATAAACCTTTAAATCTGAAGAACAAGTTAATATGGTCGTCGAAAACTTCTTCCAGTCAAAATCATTCATTTCTTTCTTTATTATGACTTAAAGTAAAACTACTAGTAGATAAACGCGCTGATGGATCACCCCGTGGGAGCAGGTTGCGCCCCTAGTGTGGTCTTTCAGATTTTTTGTTTGCTATTATATCCATTTTTTCATTTGGGTAAACTAATGCCGAATTAAATCTCTTTCTAAAGTAATGTCTCCCCCACCTAACGGGTTCCTATCAATAACGTCTCCCAATGGACGTACTCTAGCCGTCAAGCGACCTGGGTTACCCAGCATTGCTATAACCGAGGTCGCCCGGCGGCTAGAGTACGTTCATTGGAAAGCGTTATTGATATGAACCCGTTCGCTGGGGGATACATTACTTTAGAAAGAGAGTGTACATAGTGTATAAAACTTCGCTGTAGTGAAAGCAAAACCGTTTTAGTAGATAAGTTAAGAGAGAATGGGATCACTTTCTTATTTGATTTAACATAGCGGTCTAGGCGGACAAAACCAGGGAAGCTATTGCCAAGATGAGGTCTAAACTGTCTAAACCTGGTTTTGGCAACAGCTTACCTGGTTCTGTCCGCCGACACCTACCGAAACTAGGATTGCCAAATGTCCTTGAACGGCTTTTTAGACCCCCATATTAAATCCTATAAGAAAGTGAGCCCGTTTCTCTCCTAGCTTATCTACTCGTTTGAAATGCTGAAAATCGTCATTGTTTCATGACTTCGTATTGAAACGCCTTATGTATATCGCAGCATATGTGATCTTGCCTTGTATTATTCACTCGAACTTACAGCGTGCATGAAATTTTGTCGGCATCACGTACTTTTATGACTTTGAAATTCGGTTTTAAAACTTCCCGCCAGATAAAATCTTACGCGATAGAATTTATTGTCTTTGCTGTTTTCTTTTCGTAGAGAAATTGTCTTCGCCACAATAAATATTTTTACCATTCGCTCTCGGATTATACGATAAACTTTTCTCTCGTACGTATCTTTCCCGTCTAGCCCGATTTCTTGGTTGTTTTTTGCATCCTTCTCTTTCTTATACGAAAACTTCACAAATTTAAACGCCCTCCTATCATGAATATTCTAATATTATCGAATCTCGAAGTTTCTCCCTTTTTTCCTTGTTTCTTGTTTACATGCTTATTCTTGCATATGTAAATGTATATGTATACCACACACGAAGGACGGTATTTACAAGGATGATTTGAAGATCAATTTTGTTGGGATGTGAAAAGTAATCGTTAAAGTCCTATGTCACCTAATTATGTGAAGTTTATATTTAATCTTCATATTAGCATGATTGCAGCAATTTTGTTGTAGGTGTAATTTCTCATTCTAAAACTTGACGAAACTATTTTGGTGCACTCAATAGTTCGCCGGAGACAGCGACGTTTCGCATATGTACACGATAAAGTTTATTTTATTTCAATAAAATTTGCCGGAATTAACTCAAAATGAAGCACCCGCCAGCAAGTTCACGAAATGCAGAACGATAAATTTGAAATTTCTAATTAGCATGCATCATTGAGGCTGATTTTATTCCTAAGAAAAGTTGTAGACAATTTCGGCGACCTAGTTGGAGTTATGCCTGTGTATGCAAATGCATTGAATGTTTACGAACAATTTGAAAACTTTAACGTATCGTGCGTTACCAAGTGGAAATTTGAGGTAGTACTTAATCGTTAAACAGGTCAAATGTTAATTATGCAAAAAATAATAAACAGGGCATTGTTTGAGGTTAGTTAATATGTAGATGGTGTAGTTATATAAAAATGGGGCAAATCCTCCCCCTTAGATGAAATCAACTTTTACGTGATGGTTGAATAACTATTTTTTGTTGTGGATTTTACTCGCAGTTACAGTTTTTAGTTAACTTATTTTGCTACACGTCACGTTTGACAAAACTAAGCTCAAGATTTTTCTTGTTGATCATCGTTGTCACCACTCTATCAACCCTTATTTCCGTCATATTTGAGGGAAAACTACCAGAAAATTGAGGTATTGCAGGGGTTGTCCGACACGGATCTTGATGTGTCTCAACTATGTTCCTGAGGAACCCCCACGCTCTTACCCCTCTCTCTCTCCCCTCCCTCTTAGTACCCAGGTACGAGCTTTTATCCTAACACGTTGTAGATTCTGGGAAAAATCAACGTTGTTGCGTACGTAGCGCAGTAGATTGGCTCTACGCCTAGGCTTAGTTTTACATTGTGCTATGGAGATGATATTCAATAGGTCTGCTGGTGCTGTTAACAATAAGTTGGCTTTCGAGTAAGCAGATGAATGCTCCTACTAGTGTTGCGTGTAAACCGTATGATGGGGTTCTAGAATCATTATGCTTGGCCAGTTTTCACTTTAGTGTCAGGTTTACTGTGCTTGTTAAATTGAAGTATGGTTGTAGGTTGGCTCATTGACTACGTCTATCTTTCAATTGCACACATTTTTTTTACTTTGATGTCATTTAAAACAATTGAATTAAAAATTTTTCTATTTCAGAAACTGCATACAATAATTAGGTTTTCGTAATAATGTAAAAATGTTCTATGTAGGTATGGGAATTTTGCGCTGAATTTTGTTGATTGGTAGTGTTAGATATTTCGAGAATTCCATTTTTATTATCTTGTTTCTTAAGAGACCGATTGCGATAGTTTGGATTTTGGATGATTTGGATGCTTTTGGATTCTTAGAATTAGAATAGATTACAGATTTGAATGTAATATTTAGGTTGATCACACTTGATTGGCGTAACACTTTATGATATTTTGTAATTGGTTGGGTTAGATTTACTCAATGTTGTCCAAATTTCTTTATATGCTTGTTTAGCATATCCTATTTTTGATTTCAAAAGCTATTAGATTTTCTTTACACATGTGCAGTAGCTGTTTGCAATTTTGGATACTTTTTATTATCAAGAAGTGATTGGCATAAAATGTTTGGGTAAAGCTAGTAATTATCGTGTTGCTTTTCAGATTTTAGTGTGACAGATTTTGGTTTGGGTTAAATGAATATCTTTTTGAGTGAGCTAGGAGTATTGATGATTCCAAGCATATACATAGTCATTATATCAAAGACAAATATTAATGCAGAATGGTGGTAAATGTATTGGCCGTCATCCAAACTGCTTGTTCTGGGTCTATTTGGTGTAAGACTATTCGCTAAAATATATATATATATATACAGCTCGGATGCTTCATTGATGATAGAGTTTTTTTAGAATTTCTTGCTTCAATGTTTTTTTTAGTTTAGATTATTTATTTAAAAATACCGTTATGATATTTTGGCTCCTCAACTTATCCTTAACAGTGTTTATTAACTTTGTCCTAACGTATGGCGAAGAATGCTCTTGCTGGTGTTGGACTGTGCCCACTTTGCAAAAAGTATTTGAAAATCATTCGTATTTACCATTCAACATTATGGACGTGGGTTTCAGATGGACTTACTTTTTGGTTTTGGAACTCTTTATGCGGTTGTTTAGGGATTAGTTGTTTAGATTTCTTTTAGAAATTTTATTGTAGATATGAATATTTTGGATCTGGATTTAGTTTGTTGCTCTTAATTCTTTATTAGAATTACTGTTTTGATTTGCATGGTTTCCTTGTGGTTTTGGATTTGCAATATTTGGTTTATTGATTGGCTGGAACTGTTAGATATTTAGACGCAATTGTTTCAGTCTTTTCGAGGATTTCTTAGAGAGTTGTGTTTAGATGTTTTTGTTAGGCTTGACTTGGAGTGGATTTGAACTTTTTTTTGGATCCAAGATGTTGCTTTCGTCACATTTAGCAATTTTTAGTTAAAATTTTGTTGAGTTTTGAATTTTGCATTGGGCAGATTCAGAACAGTACAGGCTTTGACCATTTTATCATGGCAAAATTTAAGTTTTACTTCTTTTAGCTTAGTTTGAGCTTTGATTTGATCAGCTACTAACTTTTCTGGGCAGATAGTTAGTATTTAATATTTTGATTAAATAATATAGGAGGCTTACACGGTTTGCGTTTCTATTATAAGAACTTTGAGTTTGATTTTGAGTCATCGTCGGCGGATGAGGGATATGTTGATGGAGCTTCATAATTTGAACTTCATGTAGTAATGACTTACAAATCCAAACTATCTAACAAAATAGTAAAGCTCAGTCTTAAATCAGGCATTCCGAGCTATGCTGATGAGACTTGGGTAAAGTCTAAACCACGTGGTTCGTTGCTAATGCTTGATCTAGTTTCATAGTACTCTCATTGGCAGGGTGATTCCAACAATGGACCATGAGCACCTATTATAGGCACTTTTGTGTTGAATATTGTGGCATCTCTCTACGTTATTTTAAATTTTGTGATGGTAATCTGTAAAGGAATCACTATTATCTGCTAGCAGATCGAGACATTTACCGGAAATAGTAAGTACTCCACGAATTGCTCGAGGCAGATTAGTATCTGCTGTAGAGAGCTGTTGTTCGATAGTATTAAAGGGCATAAGGTTTGATGACATGCATTTGGCGCTGTATTATGGGAGTAAGGTCGAGAGAGAAGTACCGTGAAATTAGATCTTGCATTCCGAACTTTGCTGATGAGACTTGGGTGAAGTCGAAATTACGTGGTCCGTTGCTTTTGCTTGATCTAGTTTCATTATACTCTCATTGGCAGGGTGATTCCAACAATGGACCATGAGCGCCTATTGTAGGCACTTTTCGTTGAATATTGTGGCATCTCTCTACGTTATTTTACATTATGTCATGGTAATCTGTAAAGGAATCACTAATATCTGCTAGCAGATTGAGACATTTACCGGGAGTAGTACTTCACGAATTACTCGAGGCAGATTAGTATCTGCTGTAGAGAGCTGTTGTGCGATAGTATTAGAGGGCATGAGGTTTGATGACGTGCATTTGGCGCTGTATTATGGAAGTAAGGCCGAGAGAGAAGTACTGTGAAGTTAGATCTTGCATTCCAAGCTTTGGTGATGAGACTTGGGTAAAGTCGAAATTAGTTTAATTAATTTTGCTTGATCTAGTTTCATTGTACTCTCGTTGGCAGGATGATTTCAACAACAGGCCATGAGCGCCTATATAGGAATTTTTGTGTTGAATATTGTGGCATCTCTTGACATTATTTTGAATTAAATACTTTCAAACCTTTGTATTTCTTTTTATTGTTGGTGTTGACTACGCTTTCGTTTACATGCTAGAACTTGAACAATATTAAGGATTCCGTTTTTGTTTCAACTTTAGTTCGTATAACGGCGGTAAATATTAAAATATTACTGTATTATTAGTGACTATTGCAATGAAATTTTGTCAGCATGCAGTGTACTAATACATACCAGCACTTATGCTAAACATTTTCGTTTGAGGGTAAATTTCCCTATTTTCTCGCATAATATGACATATCTATTTTCTCACATACAAACTGTTACAGTCACTTTATCTATTCTGTTTTAGAAATGTTTTGTCGTCGAACGCGTCCTTTATACTCAAATCTTTTCCATTACGTTTGTAAATAATGTAGGTTTAGTTTTCAAAGTGTCGTCTAACGATTCACTTTATCTATCTTTTTATTTCCTGTTGCAGAAAGGAGAGGCGGTATCAGTGGGAGCTGAACAAAGAGAAGTGTGCGAAACGAGGGAAAACAACAACAATGAGTTGCCTGTGACGTCTTGGAATGGCGTCACCAGCGGTGTTCTGCTTCAGTCTACAACTTCGTAAGTGAATCGTGTTTTCGTTTTCCTCCTCTTTTTTTTCTACGCCGCTATTCTACTGTAGCTTCGTTTGACAGTGATGTGTGTCTTTTAACTCGATACCAACTGTTGCTCGGGACACACCGCCTCGTTCTTCGTTCGAAAGGGAAGCGCAAAAAACGTGAAAAACCGAATTCTGCCCTTTACATATTGTTGATGGTATCGCGTTGGAAATTTTGTGCCTGCCTCCGGCTTTATACATACATAAGTTTTCTGGTATCGCGTGCTAGTCGGTTTTTCTTTGTTAAATTTTATGAACTTCCGCATGTTGTAATTTTGATGTTTATTGTTATAAAAATGGTTCCATCTGGTGTTCTAGTGCAGTATAAATAATAATATTACTAAAAATATGTGCATATTTACCGTCACATGTAACTTTGTTTATTTCTATGTTTTCGCTGAAATAATTTGGAGCTGATGCAATGATACAACTCGAAACGTAAACTTTGTTGTGTGACCTTAAAAAGAATATTCCAGGACAAACAGTCTATGATACTACTGTCTCCGTTTTTTGCTTGTAAAAATCGTCGAGCTGTCTAAAGGGTGATTCAGACTTTACAATTTGTTCTTTAATTAAAACACAAAATATATGAAAAATCCAAAATTTATTGTTAATAGCGTAAATATGTATGTGTGTATGCCCTCCATGACTCTGCTGACATGATACCCCTCTTTCAGCGAAGGCATTGTTTGGTTTTGTTCAGCGAAGGCATGAGTTTTCCATAACAAGTTCCAATAAGTGCGGTTCGATTTCAGTAATTGCACGTCTGATATTCTCCTTTAGTTTTGGAATCGTAGCAGATTTGTTGATATAGACCCTCTCCTTCAAATAACCCCAGAAAAAAAAAGTCTAGTCGGGTTAGATCGCAAGAGCTCGCCAGCCAATTAATGTCGCTTCTGTGAGAAATAACATGACCGGGAAATTTGCTGTGAAGTAAAGTGGCTGTTTCTCTTGCTGTGGCTCCATCTTATTTGAAACCACCATATCATCTAACAAGTAAAGATTCCCTGGCCTCAAATCCAGATTTTAATGAAACTTCATAGGTGAGTAGAGTATGTTGAGACTTGAAAATTAAAAAAATTGTTTGTACTGAAATTCACTATAAGATGGTGAAACACTCCTTCGAAGATTCCCAGTCTGCTTGATTTAATTGTTGAACGGAAATAGATAGAACAAAAGGTTAAATGCGTGAAGTTGTACCTATTCGAAAGGTCTTTCAGTAGATGTGAATGTGGTATATACAGGGTGTAACAGGCTATAACACTATTTGGCAAATTCAAATTAACATCACAATTTGAGATAAGAACCAAGTCAGAAAATCGTCGTATAAATCCCTTCCATATTCGAAATCCATAGATGTCGAGTGGTTGAATGATCCCTGTTGTTTTCTTTGGTATTATCAGTACTTCAACATATTTGTTGGATGGAACCTGCTTCTTCAAAGACTCAGGACAGTCATCTCCCCATGAGTCCAAAAGTATAAGACTCTTTGGGCCAGTGCTTGATAAGAAAGAAGTAGTAGTGGTTAGTTTACATAAAGCTGAAGCTTGAATAATAACGTTTGCTGGTCGAAATAGGGTTTGTTCTACTTGGGGCCCAAACTTGCTACCAGGTAAGGAATAGTATAACTAAATGTTGTTGCATATATAGACTCTGAACAGAAGCCTCAACTTTCTTCGTAGGTACCTTGGAATGCTAGCGTACGTCCGAAACCGCTTCCATCTACATTATATACATGTTCAGCACCATAACTCTGGATTGTTGGTTTAACTTCCTTAATGAAATCAGTAGCAATCCTTTCTAATTGCAGGTTATCTGATCCATATGAGCGACCGTCCACTTATTTCCTCGAATTTTTTTCCAGCATGTATTGAGATATTGGTGTTAATTTCTCTCTCTGCATTCTAAACCTGTTTTGCACCGGCTTTAGGGAGAGTCGCTTCCTTTCCCAATTTTCCAATAATTTACAGCATTCTCTTTTTATTCCATGTCTAAAATGCAAATCTAAAAATCTTCTGATGTACAAGGTCGCGATTCCTCCTGCAAATACTCTTCTAGATCTTCTTGAGAAATTCAATATTCGCTATCGGTCAATTCTATGGAGTGCAGTTTAAACGGTTGAGGAAATTCCAAAGTTGTACATAAATATAGTACACCTGTGCGTAGGATAAAGTATAAGTTCTTATGTTAATATCATCTCGGAAACGCTCTGTATAATTGAATATGCTTCAAAATCAATAAAGGATGTTAATGATGAACAACTTGCATTAATTTTCATTCCAAATTACTGTAAGCAGCCTTAACATACGACGGTGGCGCTTAAATGCAACACCCAGTATATACCGTATTGACCTGTACTGAATGACCTTTCGAATAGGTACAACTTTTACATTTAAATTTTTGTTCTATCTATTTCCTTTCAAGAATTAAATCAAGAAGACTGGAAATCTGCGAATTTTCTCAAAGCGAATTTCAGCACAAATAATTTTTTTTTATTTTCAAGTTTCAACATACCCTACCTACCTATCAAGTTTCACTAAGATCTGAATTTGTCACCCGGGGACCTTTCCTTCTAAGTTCAAATCATTAATTATATGGAAGAAAAAGTTGTTTAACATCTCCCGATAGCGCATACCGTTGACAACAAAATACGGACCAATGATTCCTGCAGCCCGCAGTGCCCACCGACCAGTGCATTTTTCTGGATGCATTGGTTTTTCTTGAATAGAGTGTCGATTTTCACTACCCCGAATGCGACAATTTTGGCGATGCATATACACTTTCAAATGAAAATGGGACTGATCGCTCCATATGATTTTTTTTTAAATCAGCATCTCTTCTTTGTTTTGTATGTATAAGCCAGTTCACAAATGCACTTGAATTTTATACGCCTTTAATTGCAGGCCTTTTTTTAAATTCGTAGAGTAGTGCCATATGATAGATGCAATTGCTGGGAACGGTGACTGACTGACGTGCTTGGTTCTTCATGCACTTTATCACGCATACGAGCAATATTTTCATCTGACCGAACTCTGCGTTTATAGCGAACATGATTGCGTCTAAACAGTGGTCGAATTTTTCTTTGCGTAATCGTGAAGAAAAGTTCGCTAATCGCCTGTTTTCATAATAAACTTGCACAATATTTGCGCGTTGTTGCACTGTATACTGCGCCATGATGGATTTGCCATTTACCAACTGTCAAAGTGCAAACTTCCAATTTTTATCGAACGAAAGTGGCGCCCAATTCGAATCCTAAAGCCCAATTTGGATCGCCCTTTATATGTTAAGAAAGTTAGAATAAAGTTTGGTGTGGTTGTAAAACTTGATTACGAGTGCTAGCTAATGTAATAGACGTTGCTAAACTCGTAATAAGGGAAAAACTGGGCTTTAAACATGAATAGATATTTTACACTCAAAGCACTTATTTATACATATACATATACCAATTTCCTGCCTTTATTGAATACATTGGATGCTATACATAATTTGAATTCAATTACTTTTAGATCAATATACACATTTAAGGGATGGGTTTCAGCAGGTGGGATTTGTAATAAATTATCTTCCTTAGCTTCCATACGTTCCGCAATTCCACAGGGTTCAATCCTTGATCCTCTTTTATTTACTATTTATGCTTCGTCCATAATGTCTTCTCTCCAATTATGCAGATATCACATGTGCGCAGATGATACATAGGTTTATTACCCTTGATTAACAAAGACGTTCAAAGTTTATATGACATATCTAAATCTCACCATCTAGTTCTTAATTCGGAAAAGTACTCGGTACTGTTCGGCAACTTTAATATTGCTATAAGGGAATCTATTCGGATTTTCATTAATGGTGATACTAAAAATGGCGGTTTATATGTACACGCTCAGCTCGTTTTAAAACTCGTATATCTAAATGTATCCAATGGTTTTAGTAAGTTTTACGACTTTTATAGCCTCATAGAACTTACAGTTTAATTATCGCATCCCTTTAATTTCACCATTGTTTAGGTGTTATCACAAAACAGCGTATTAAAAAAAATTAGAGTGGGAGGTGCTTGGGTGGAGTTTGCTAAGCACCAAGCTATTGGATTATTGTGTGGTAAATGGTGAGTCCATCGATTATTCGATTCTTCTATTAGTGTTTTTATACTTTCATTATAGGTTATTGATTGTATCTCTATCCCAATTTTGGTACACGTCTGCGCTTATGATTGGCGGTAGACTCAATCTAACAAGTGTCTCATTTATCCAAACATGGTGAGTAATAATTCGGTATTAATGAATTATTCATAAAGCTAGTCATATGAAGATGGCTCACCTATCTTACGTATAGAATTAGTCGTAATGTATTTAGGTTACATTGCAGTTTACAGTTGTTCTTGCTCCATAGAAATAGTGTGGAATAATAATTAATTAAAAAGCACAAATGGCGAACTAGCAACATCCGAAGAAACTTTGCACATTTATTAAAATGGCGAATAAGTCACATATTAATTAATTTTACCTTAGATTAGATTAGATTAGAATAGGGGTGGCCGTACGGGCCTCTTTCACCGCGACCTTCCCGGTCTATTGTGATCCCCAGCAATCCTAGAAGGCGCCCTCTAACTTTGCCCTCTTTATGAAGCTTAACGTCCTTGAGAGCGGCTCCTGTATGTAGCTCTGTGGTGTGGGATATTCTTTGCCCAAAGTAAGAAACCTTATCCTTGCCAGGCCTACGCAGTGGCACAGGATGTGGAC
This sequence comes from Popillia japonica, assembly GCA_004785975.1. Taxonomy (NCBI): domain Eukaryota; kingdom Metazoa; phylum Arthropoda; class Insecta; order Coleoptera; family Scarabaeidae; genus Popillia; species Popillia japonica. The sequence continues at coordinate 18,775 of SMLS01074017.1, forward strand.
CGGGGTTTCTTCGTCTTCCCTACAGAATCTGCACATGGCGTCCTCCGCTAAGCCTATGTTGTACATATGCCTATTCAGTCTACAGTGACCTGTCAACAGACCTACTAACAATTTGGCAGTCTTCCTGTCTTTATCTAGCAGGTCTCTAGTGAATTCAGGCTTCTGTTCTTTTAGGAACTCCTTTGCCTGTCTTTGCCCAGGTGATTTTAGCCACCAATCCCTGGACCTACTGTGAATCCATTCGTTGATGGATTTACTGATTTGTGATTTGGTAGTGCCGAAGGATGGGGCGGGCTCGACGAATTGCCTCGACGAACCTTGTCTGGCCAGGTCGTCTGCCGCCTCATTACCCTTCACACCCTCGTGGCTGGGAACCCAGGCCAGAGTTAGCTTCCTTTGGGAACCCACCTCGTTTAGGGCATTAACGCAGTCCCAAACCAGTTTGGAGACAACACTTGCTGAACTAATAGCTTTAAGTGCTGCTTGGCTGTCCGAGAAGATGGCGACGCTTTTTCCGAGCTCGGTCCATCTATCCACTTCTCCAACGCAATGATGGATTGCTGCTACCTCAGCTTGGAATACCGTTGTGTCCTTGCTGAAGCTTATCGACAGAGCCTTTCGAGGCTTACCTCCGTATATTCCGGCTCCTACACCTTGTTCGGTTTTGGAGCCGTCTGTATACCAGTCCGAGTCCGCTTTTATCGGAGGACCTTTCTCCCAGTCCTTCTTGTCTGGTATTTTAACCTGATAATTTCTATCCAGGTTGAATTTCTGAACCATGGAGTCGCTTGGCCCCCCCGTGAGGGGTGCCTCCTTAAGTTCGTTCATCATTTTTTGGTAAACCGCACCGTGCGATTTACTTATCGGTGCTTGCTTATACGACAATCTGTATGCTGCGGACCTCGCAGCTCCTTGAATGTAAATATGTAGTGGTGGCAGGTTTAAGATAACCTCCAACGCCGCAGTGGGGGTCGACCCCATCGCGCCGGTGGAACAGAGACAGGCTAGTCTCTGGACCCCACCCAGCGCCCTGGCCGCCCCCACCTGCTGCGCCTTCGGCCACTAAACTACTGCTCCGTAGGTTACCATGGGTCGAACTACCCTTGTGTATAGCCACAGAGTCATTTTGGGGCTGAGGCCCCAGTTCCTCCCGCAGAGCCGTCTGCACCTTCCTAGGGCAATAGTGGCCTTGCCGGTTGTTTTTTGGATGTGTGTGTTCCATGTAAGCCTTTGATCAAACCATACCCCGAGGTATTTTGCTTCTTTGACGTATGGAACCTTTTCACCTCCTAACACTAATGGTTGTAGACCTTTCAGTGTTCTTTTCCTAGTGAAGGTGATAACCTGTCTCTTTAATTTTACCTTAACATTAGACGATGCTGCTGTTGATTGGATATGTTGATTTGTTGCAACATTGTTAGGGAATTACTAAAATCACAATCGTTATCAATCGTTTCAATAATGGTATTAAGAATATCACTTAAAAGTTTCATACTTTTTGACTGATTTTAAAATGTTTTAGTAAGAAACCAATGCAAGTTATAAATTTCAGTTAATAAATCGTATAATAGAAATAAAGCCTGGAAGTGACATGCTGAAATTGCTTCTCCAGCATAATAGGATTATTAAATAATAATTGCGCATATAGGTACATACATATATTTAATGTACTTTTTCATATAATTTCAATTCAGTTACTTTTAGATCAATATAAAGATAATAGTTCCTATTAAAGTAATTTTATAGTTCTGCAATTGTGTATCATGTAGTGCCGCCTATTAATAATAACTAGCTATCCACGAAAACTGCTGTAAAAGATTGTTTTGTTCAGACTAGCAATGCATTTATTACTATATGTATTCGTATTAGCATTTATTCCTGGTCGAACACCACTAAAGGTAACTTAATTTACATAGCCTGCGATTACACTTATGACTTTAGCTCATTTCTAGTACACTCTTGTCTTGAATAAATTCATAGGACGCTGTTCAGGCACGAATCCAAAATCTAGCTTTGATAATATCAAAATATCGTACATGCCATCCGGTGATCTTAGTTTAGATTTTGATATCGTTATCCATCGACCGGTGCGCGATTCTCTTAAGGTATAGTTTATTAAGTTTCATTTAACCGTTATCGAATACAATTTTTTAGAGTACTTGGATTGTTGAAAGGTGTGCCTCTAGGGAAGCCCTGGATACATGTTCGCATTTCGCTGAATTTAACACAACAAAATTCTGCAACATTATTTCGAAGGCCGGTTCTGCTTGGTCCTCATTTATGTCTTGTATCCAGCCAAAATATAGCTGTCCACTTAAGAAGGTGATTGTTGCAACAATTTTGCGGCCGTTAATGTTGATTTTAAATTTTAGATAACTTACTTTGGCAGAAATTGTACGGTAGATCCAAATCGGTTCTTTTTTCCAATCACAGGATCGTATTGGAAAATAAAATCTGAAATTGTAGATGGGAGAGATAATGCTTTGTTTATGTGTTTGTTTTTTGAAGGTGGTGTTTCTGTTCAACATTGAAGATTAGGTTATCGGATTATTTTGGATATTATAACTCCTTAATTCAAATATTTTGTTTATTTGTTATTAGATGTGAAGAAGTAATTTATGTTGGAGAAATTGTAATAATAAAAAATGTAACCAATATAATATTTGATGCACTTATCGTGTTACTAGTTGCTACCAAGTCAAAATTCGTCTGCTATCTGGTACACAAATAAATCTAGACTTGCCACTGTCCCATTTTCTGTGACGTCTTTTATGGTATAACGGTGAGCGGTACGCATATTATTGGGCTTTAAATATAGAAAATCATGTCGTGAAGATGATTTATTATTGTTTCTGTAGAGATCAATATTCCAGTAGCAATAGCAAACTGATTTTGAAGTTTAGTTGTATATGAAGTTTGATTTCTATGTGCAAATTGTAAGAGGTTGGTATTGCCGATGCTATCGAACATGTTCTTGGCTCATTATGACAGTTTCTGTCTTAAAAGCGATTTAAGCGACATCTTTCTGTGGTCATCCACATTCCAACTGGCCAGAGAAAAGTCGAGAACGGCAACTCTTTAATAAAGATTTGAGACAACGAACAGAGCCACCTATACCAACCGTCCCGGACTAATTACCATTAAAAAAGGAATCTACTATATCATTCAAGAAGCGGCAAATTCAAATATCATAATCTAAAAACATAGCTTAAATTTCTTTCAAATGTAGCAGTAATAATGTAGATCTAAATTACGCTATACATGTTTATAATGACAGCGTAATCTAGATCTACTATATTAGTGCTACATTTGCATGAGTTACGTGTAAAAATTCTAAATTAGGATGGAAAAAAAACAAAAAATAAAATTATTTATTTTATTGAAGAAACAAACTTATTAGGTGTCTTCTATAATTCACAGCAAATTTGTACATTTCTGTAACCTCTTCGGGTAGATGCATTTTTGTTGTGGCTCTATTTGTTAACGTTGAAGGAATTGCTAGATATTAAAATAGAAATTCAATTAAAAATTTATGTATAAAATTAGTAGATAAAAAAGCTAAATAAAAATCAAAATATATGATGCAATCACAACTAACTATAATGCTCAGCAAATCAACTATATTATATCATCATTTATATCAACTATTAATAGTAGTACCTTTCATTCCTTTATCCGTTATAAAACCTGTCGATGTGCTTGGTTGGTTCTCCATATTAGTAGAATAGGTGGCTGTAATTTTTGTAAATGTATCACTTTCTATTACTGTAGATTGGGCTATGGAATTTTTCTCAAGTGGCTGTTCAATTTTTTGTGAATCTACATTTCTGTAGAATGAGTTCTCTATAGTAGGTACCTCATGAAAACCTAAGTATATAGACATATACAGGGTGGGGCACCACATTCCCGTCGGTTTATATACGAGAAACGGTAAAGTATTTTAAAAATCTTTTTACTAAAGGTTGTGTAGGTTCATTAGGAGCACATTTTAAAATTATTTGGAAATATA
>ML219466.1:399-39292 GCA_004785975.1 Popillia japonica
CGAACTTTCTTTTGCGTAATTGTAGCTGATCGCCTGTTTTTATAATAAACTTGCACTATAATTGGGCGTTGTTGTATATGACGCCATGATGGATTTCCCATGTGTTTAGATACCACCTGTCAAAATACAGACTTCCAATTTTCATCGAAGGAAAATGGCGCGCAATTCAAATCCTAAAGACCAATTTGGATCGCCCTTTATATAGCAGTCTAATACAAAAACCAGAAAACATAAGAACGGATAAACGGAAACGAATGATAGAACTATTTAGACCTTCCTGAAACTTGACCCAAATATCACTCCAAATGTTGACATTTGTCAGTTAAAGTTCGTGAAACAGGCAACGATGCCTAGTCCTCGCTGCCTGTTACGATAGATCTTTTTAATACAATTTCACATTACAAAAGACAAATGTTTTACAAGATAAGGTATTTTCAATGATCATAATTTCCATTTTTAATGCAGAAAATCACAGAGCTGTTCGAGAATTGTAAAGTTATGTTAACATTTTAGGACCAGCATTTCTTCCAATGCAAATAGTATTGAACAATGTTGCTTCTTCAAAGAAAAATAATGTACAACACCGACATCCTATTGAACCGGAAGTCAACATGTTCTAAAATTAGCGCCACAATATATGGCACAATATATATGTATATGTATATTAAGTTCCACGAAAACTAGAATCGTATTTTCAAAACTAGGTTACTAGTTCTGCCAGTACTATTTTTATTCAACATAAAAAATTATTAAGTAAAATTCGTAATTTCCTGTGATTCCCACAGATTTATTGATGGCTTTCCAGCATTTCGTAGAAGTTACAACATTTCTGTATTCGGATAATCAACTCAGAATTAATCACAAAATCACTCTACTGCCGAATCAATAACAAATATGTGTTCAAACAGACTTCAGTTGGTTTATTTGCAATAATAAAACCGACCATATGTCATTCGCACAAATCATCTCAAGATTTTGGCTAAGTTGCATAAATATAGCATAGATATTCTCATAAACAAAAATTTAGTCGGAGTAATGTTGGTGACCTTGGTCGTCATTGTTTAGTTTCGTCTCATATCTCTTCATATTGTATGAAGAGATATGTTATCATAATTTTTTGTATTTAGTTTTTTTTTGGGTGCATAGCTTCTCTTAGTAATTATGGATAAGATTCCCGATTCCCCCATCTTCCCCATCTTTTTCTTCCCAGCCCCTCCATTCGTATAGGAATACGTATATTACTTCTGGCTTAGTTTTCTTTTTTTTTTTTTCGTAAAGCGTTCTCATGTATAAATTATTCGGTGTTTATTGGACTGTCCTGTATCCGACAAAATATTCAAACTAATTTCTCTAGTGCAGTATATTTTGTACTATGTAACTGGACTCTATCTTTATTTCAAGTATATGTATGTTAATGTTGCAAAAATTCTGGCTTTTGCGATGCTTCTCGAAACTAATTCCATACAAAACAGCTTAAGAATTTAATATCATTCGTAATTGTATCGCAAACAAGTTCTTATTACAAAAATTTTGGAAAGATTTTTGGCCTGATTTTATTGAATTATATCATTTCGCTGTAGACTTGGCGTTATTGTTTGGCTAAAGGCAAATTGATACGACTAAATTACTATATTTTTGTTCGAGCTTTAGATATGATTTCAGTTTTTTTGAAATATTCAATTTTATTAAAATATATGGCTATCTTTAATAGAAAATGTATTAATCTTTTTTTCTTTTTTTTTCCAGAAATGGACTATAAGTTGAGCTAAGATGGCGGCGACGGATGGTCAAATAACAGTAGCAGCCGCCAGATGGGCCGATGAAGGCAGCTATCTTCGCGAGTTCGTTACGAAACATCGGCTGCCGGCGGTCGTTAAAATCATCAAAGGTCAATATGGTGGACTGGGTGTTCCGACACTACCCAGTCCCGGTCTACAATCGACGGCGTTACTTGTTTCGGCCGGTAAGAGGCATAAGATTGTAGCGCAAGCGGTAAAAATCAAAGAGGGTAGAAGGCTGGTATGCGTTGGACCCAGGTTAGCGATACCCGATTCGTATTCGGGGTATTTCGAATTACTTAGCGAAGAAGGTAGGGCTGTGAGATGTATCGAGAGTGTGGCCGAATTATCCAGACGACGGCCAGAAGAAGGTTGTCTCGTCCGCGAAACTATACGAGGCGTACAAGCCAAGACTGATCCAGATGGCACTGTGGTTCCAGAAGGTGCCAGAACGATACCTGCAGGAGAAATACTAGTCCCGTCCGGTGAAGCGACGATACCCGGATCTAAGGGTAAATATCTTAAATGCGTCGATACCAAGGGTGATACCATTCTGTTAGGATTAGAACAGAGAGGAAAGTTTTCAGCTTTAGCGAGGGAAGATAATATTAGTGGTGTTCATACGGCGAAAAATTTGCTTAGTAAGAGGATGCCTATTACTGTACGATTAGTGCATGGTACCGCTCCTAGGGGGTTGAAGAGTCCAAGCCATTTCGTACCAGAATTAAGACTTATCTCCATCTTCGAAGAGGAGCATGTTTTCGCATTACCCTTACAGAAGGAAGTGCAAAGTGTTACGGCATTACCTCTAGCTGCTCCACTTAAACTACTACGTACCAAAAATGATGAACAGCTGAGGGGAATGGCAGAATTTGGAAAACTAGTTGAGAAATGTACGAGACTGTCTACCGAGGTAGCTGATCGCATTCAGGTCCTCGATGGTAAACTGGGCGATTCCAAGAAGCAGGCGAATCAACAACTCGATATGAAGAACGGGTTTCTATTGAGGAGAAGTGCTTCTTCAGATTCAGCCAACCATCGTACGAAACACTCTCATCATCGCAAAGATGAAAACAGGCTTCCGGTGCATTCCAAAGACTATGAAGAAATCGATCAAATCTACGATTACGTTCGCGGCTTCGCACCATTACCCAAAAATATTCGATCTCCTTTTTCTGATCCGTCGCCCTCTTTGACACCGTCATCCGAATCCAACAAACCGGAACCCCCTCCTATAGAAACGATTCCTACGAAAAAATTACAAGCGGAAAAAAGAAATCGAAAAGCAGCGTCTTCAACTATTAGAGAAGCCGCGCCGAAAGTGTACGTGCATGCAGAGAAAGTCCCACCGGGTCTTCCAAAACTCTACGTTAAAAACGGACATTCGCAGCGTAGTCGGTTGTTTAGGCAAAAAAGTGCTTCTCCTATGAAGGAAACACCTCCCAGTCCTATTTCGAAATCGGGTTCTCCTCTATTTAATATCAGATATAAGTCACTAAATAACATTCAGCAAGCAATGGAATTAGATGGGACCCTCGATTCCAGCAATTCAGGAGGGAGAGCATCCGGTGATTCTGGAGGTGGTACCAAACAACCAGAAAAAAGATCTCGTAAGTTATCGCGGCCTCGTAGCTTAAATAATTTAGTGTGGGAGATACGGGAATACCCGGACATATCGATGATGGTAAAACCGAAAAAAATGGAACCGCCTGCTGCCATAATATACAAGAAACATTCCAAGTTTGTGATGAACGGTCAAAGTCAACGTAAAGGGGCGCACTATTTATAACTGTCTGTTTTTATTTCGTGTTTTTATTTTTTTGTGATTTTACTTTTATTATATAGTTTGCTGTGCGCGCTCTCCTCAGTTGATCTTAAAGACTTTTGTGATTCGTTTAGGTTGTAGGTGAATTTTTGTTTAATTAAACGATTTGTGATGCCTTTTTGTTAGAGGAAGTCATTTCGCTATTCGGTGCGGTATTTCGTGTTTTTTTTGTATTCACTTTTATTATTCTGAAGAGGTTATCGACTTTCTGTTTAGTTTGTACAAAAATTCCACATATCATTTCCTTTATTAGTTAATATAATAAATAACGGTAACGCTCATTTAGCGTAGCATTCTGCTGTATAATACATGTGTTCAAGTTTTTATTCAACATTATAATCAAAGTATTACCACTCTCATAGAATATATAAACATTTTGCGGGTACGTTATCTTTAGTATATATTGAATTAAATCCTTCCGTTTCAATTTCTCCCATAAGGTTATCAGACTTTTTATAACGTGCTACTGCGTTTCGCATCCGGTGTAAAATGAAAATGTTATGTATTAAAATATGTTTATAATATGAGCGAAGAATTAATAGTTTCATAGCATACATTTTACACTATAAAATATATTGAAACAGACAAGGAGTCTTTGCCGTTGGAGTTCAATACCAAAGTAAAGGTTATTGGGGAATCCAGCAAATAAAACTTTAAACTGAGATTATTTTATTTATTAGCCGATATTTCGCACAGTGTTCAGTGTTTCTTCAGGGCACAACTAAAACGATAAGAGCTGAGGTCAAAATCTGAAAATAATTGTCACATAATGTTACTTACAATGCCTCAACTCTTTGAGAGAAAAATACATCATCGGTCTAAACTAGTCTGATGTATTTTTCTCTCAAAGAGTTTAAGCATTGTAAGTAACATTATGTGACAATTATTTTAAGATTTTGACTTCAGCTCTTATCCTTTTAGTTGTGCCCTGAAGAAGCACTGAACACAGTGCGAAATATCGGCTAATAAATAAAATAAACTCAGTTTAAAGTTTTATTTGCTGGATTGCCCAATAACCCTTACTTTGGTAATAGAATATATTAATATATTTATGCTTTTAAATTCCTTGTTTGAGTAATTTTCATTTGATAGGGATTTTATTATAACTGCCAATTTGTAATATTTGTTTCTTAGTTTTTGCAGAACTACTTTATATAAGCAATTTTAATATTTCATTCTTTTATCTTGGACCACCTTTATTATCACACTTCTGTCAACCAAGATTATCTGCTTTTGAAGCGTGAAAGTACTGGCAGTGGCAGCTAATCAAAGACAACAAGTATAAAAAAAATTATATAGTATGCCATGTAACGCATTTCTAATAAGAAAGACCACCTTAGGCGTATGTCATCTTTACCATTTTCATCACGTATAAAGACTAGAGGTAACTAAATCAAGCAAAATGCGATTATAAATTTTAATAAAAGAGATGTTTCTTCTGTCGACATAAATATTCTTTTGTTCTTTTCTAGTAAGAGAAAATGTAAAATGCTATGAATACGATTAAGAAACTCACAAGAGAAACATCATTAGATTGTGCATTTAAATTCTTTTAAACGTGTCTTGTATATATCCCATACAACAGTGTTGGTTTAATTTATAAGCTCGAAAGGATCTTGAATATGTTCAGGGTTATTAATAATAAAGCCAAAGGAACGTTAACATCGCCCACTTATTAATTTAAGTGTGCGTAGAATGCAAATAATAATGATTAATAAGAATTGACAAGACGAACGATGAATTATATATTCCTATTTTAGAGCAAACACATTAAGCTGCCATATTTGAAGTTCATTACTGGTTTGGTAGGTACATGCTACTGCACATAAAAATAATTGAATCTGTCAACTTGTTTACAAAAGTATTCATTTCAAGCGTATGTACATATTTTCTAAGATACGGTTACACGTTTAGTACTCAAAAAATTATAAAGTTATGTTTCCTTGACATTTTAATATAACTTGTTGACTTCCTAGATACGCACCAGAGTGTTACGGTTGGTAGAATAAGATTTTCTTGAGAAAACTTATTATTTGTAAATAGAAGTGAGAACAAATTTTTACAATTAACTATATGATTCACGATGCTATTTCTTTATTTGAAATTGACATTAATTCTTAACCGCCCTCATTTATGTCGTCTGATAATTTTGCATTAAACGTCGTCAATAGCACAAAACTCTAATACCTACCTTAACTGTCCTGCCATTTCTCCTTATTACTTATCAACTAGTCGGTATCAAATATTGTATAAGGCTTTTACTTAGAATCAAAACCCACGTGACCTCTGGCATAGGATGGCGTAAATATTATATTGGTAACGAAATAAATATTGCTAATCTTTCTAACCAGAAAATCGCAAAATAATGTAAATAATAACGGAAACCATTTTCTACATTTATTGTAATTACTTTTACTCACCATCTGTTAGTAAAGTGAACATTTCCAACCGTCGAATAGGTTCAAAAATGCGCTATTACATACCAGGGTAGGTAATTGGGAAAACTTTTTAAGATTGCAGCGCCCCTATAGGCACTGCTGTAAGCCTTTTATGTGGGATAACCTGTTAAACTGTGTAAAACATGTATAAAACCGTCAAACAATTTGAACGAATGGCCGCGTTTGTCAGACACAATCGCTAGGCAACTGTTGGCAACAATTCTGGTGAACGTTGACTTATGTCATTTTATGCTGCAAACGTGTTTAGCAAGCGGTCGGCATTTTTCCAAGCGTAAAAAGATTATGCTTATTGCTGCAAACGGTAATCAGTATTTGAAATTATGGCGGTAGCACGTGATCGGTCACCAGATACCTATACAACTGTCAACATGTTCGTCAACCTAATCGCAAAACACGTTTGTCTGCTGTGGTCTGACGAACGCACCCAATCCCACATGAAAGTGTTCCACAAACGGCCACCAGATAGCGTATTGCTTAGAAAGTATTCCCAATAGCACTTTACTAGCTTATGTCACTTTCTCGGCTAGCTAATGTCATTCCAGAGTTTATGAAGCGTCAGCGCCATTTAAATAAGTCAAGCTAAGTATTATCTGTCAAAACATATTACTATTAATTGCTACCTTACCTAGCAACAGTACCTATCAAAAGCAATTGTCAAAATTTAATACTACTATATTTTTGAAATTTAATGATTTAGTAGCATATACATACATATACTAATTAATTACTAACCGATCGTGAGTAAAATAGTTTACTCACGATCGGTTAGTAAAGTGAACATTTCCATCCGTCAAATAGGTTGGAAAATGCGCTATTACATACCAAGGTAGGTAATAGCACTTTACCGGCTAGCCAATGTCATTTCAGAGTTTATGAAACGTCACTGTCATTTAAATAAGTAAAGCAAACTAATATCTGTCAAAAAATAGTACTATTACCTAGCAACAGTATATATCAAAAGCTATTGTCAAATACCACGAAATTTAATGATTTAGTAGCATATAATAATAATTAATTAATACAATAATAGTATACAAACCTCGACGCTACTGAACCACTTTCCGCCTCTGTATATAATATACTATTTTGTTTGTTAGTTGTGATTATTTACCTAACTCTAACCTGTCAAATTTCAATTGTCAATATGTAAATGAAAGTTTCTATAAGAATTTTATTTGTAACCATTACCATGCTGTTAAATTGGTTGCATATCTAACAGAAGTCACGTGGGTTTTAGTATTAAGTAAAAGCATTGTAGGTCTTTTATGGCTTGTATATACCATTCTTTTTTCTCTGTTTATACCATATACTACGAGTTTGCTTATGTAATTTCATACATACAGCTTGATCTTAGCAGGCCTTAGTAACTTCATAATGTTGCCTTTGCAACGATTGCAGTTGGGGCATCAGTTCTTGCCCCTATAGTTTGTATATCACTGAAACCAAACATGTATTTTTTTGAAAAACTTCCATCTCGACATATTCAATAATACCAAACTCGAATACGTTCACGCCTGTGAAGACTTTAAACACCGCCTCTATCATATCTTTATTTATTAGTAGAAAAATCTGCCGTAGATTGATTATCAGAATTATCTAGGCATATCAAACCCGATTTTGAGAAACTCTCTTACAAACTGCTCTGATAATTAGATCATTATTATTTGTTCAATAATAGTCCGTCGTTTTTGAAACTTTGTAAATATGAGAAGCACAAATCTGAAACATTGCATACCGTGACCTTTGTTTTTTATTTATCACTAAACATGTTTCTAGCTTCTGGAGCTGAACTAAGATGCAGCAAGCTTCTTTTACCAATACAATAGTACAGTAGAATATAGCGTACACAGGTTAGGTATCGACCGGTCGTAGGCGTTCACACGGTATATCGATTGGCTATAATTATAATTACGTTTTCCGTCTAGTGGACTCAGACTATCATAGTGTAGGACGCACGTACTAATTTTGATATTTGGTGGTCCTATTACAAGAAAATCTTATTTTTTACTAAAATTCCGTCATATTTTTTCGAAAATGATTACTGAAATTTTGGCACAAACCTGATAAATACTAGGACATAAAACAATATCTGCATCAAATTTTTTCTATTGATTGGTAGTCTACAGATCAATTTCAATTAAAGATGTTTCAATTATTGTTTTAAATAGGTAATAATGTAGCTGATATTTATAATTTAGACAAAAATGAATCAGACAATTATATCATGATAATAGCATATCGATGGTTAATCAAATCGGTAGAATTTAAGTGGAACTACAACCATCTCAACAGGCAAAAGGATAGTAGTCTTAACTGAAGCAAATCTAACTATGGATTTTTTTTAATTCATAATAAACAATACTATACTGCACATTTAAATCAAATTGATTTGTATGATTCAACTGAAAAACTTGTAAGACTTGCCTGAAAACTAATATTAACGTAATCATCTGTTCATAAGGTTAAGCTACTAACACAGCTTCTTGTCTTATTACCTAATTATACAATTCTTAAAGCCAAACTGTCAAAAATTTATAACTTGTAAGTACACTTTTTAGTTTCTATATTTGTTCGATCAAGTATTTTTGTTGCAAATGTCACATTCTGTTCTATTCATTGTTAGTTTTTCCAGTGCTCAGTTTCACATTTTAATTCTTATATTGTTTTTTGATTCTTTGATTCTTATTAATTCTCAAGCTTTTCTCAAATTACTATTCTTGGTATTTTGTCAAATCAGCCCAGAAATTCCAATAAGCTTGGAATAACTTATTTATTGAAGGAACTTTTGAAATTTATCTGGAATATCAAAAAAAAGTTTTAATTATTATCTCTAAATTTTTGATGCTAAAACATCAAACATACCACCATTTCATTCATTTTATGTACACAAATAACAATAATAATAATAATATAATTTAAACAAATAACTAACTGCATACTGCAATAAACAAGTCATGCATAATATATGAGATATTACGAAGTAAACAAATCCAAACTGCGTTTATTTTCTCTGGTTTTTCAAAAAGAGGTTTCAGGAAACCATTATTCTTTTCACAGCTGACTTTGTGTTATAAAAAGCAAATGAACCGTCTTAATGGATTTAAAAGCAACAAACGTCCATCGCATCTATTTGCACACATCATTTTGCGGTTAGTTTATTAGGTTCTTATATTATTACATTGTTTAATCTACCGATCTGTGATCTACAATAAAACATTATTGGCGCAGGATTCGTGTCGAGATCGACGGAAAAGATTATAGTACGATCACCGCGTATATTGTTTGTTTTGTAACACATTGGTTGTTGAACCAAACAGAAAGCCACTGCCAAATGCTCGTTCGCAGGAAGTAAGGTCTTTGACTGGTCTTACTCGCGACGAGATGCATGCATTACCCGACTATGTCTTGAATTCTAATTAAGTATTAATGGCCGTCGCCTCTATATTAACCGTCATTCACTGTCCACGTTTTGTATTCCGTTTGCGACGAGAATCCGCTGCTACGTCCGCCGTGTGTATATCCCCTTATACGAACGATCACGAATATCAGAGGCGTACTTAACTGTAAAGACATGTCTCGTGTACACCCCCCTCTTCCTGCTACTATTTATTTACGCCACTTTACGATACTATAGACGGTGTTGACATTCAGACATATCTGGTAACGAGTTATAGTATGCATTTCATGTATGTACAGTGCTAATCAAAAGTATGAATCCGTTGAATCTATTAATAAAACCCCAATTGCACCCAATTTTATTTTGCTCATTTTTATCCTGTGGAGAACGGTTTTGCTACTAGTTTTACAATTGATTGATTGATACAATTGAAAATCAAGATCCGTGAAGGGTTGTTTTTGTCTGATTTCCAATACTTTTTCGTAATAATGTTCAAACAAGCGTTTAATTAAAAAATACCGCATTTTTTTATCCTAGGGATAGTATTCGATTACTCAGTAAAAAAAAATAACAAAATAGTCGTAACAAATCCCATTCTACATTAAGAAATAGAGAAGCACTTAAAATACATTTCGTTCCATGCATTGTATTCAACCATAAACACGAATATATAGACGAGCTAACTCATTTGTATGTTAATTCGAATATTGCAAAATACATTCCCATGTTCTCTTGTCAAGCAGTTTTCCGCGATAAGGTCAAGGCGCTAATTATACTCTCGCGTATCATACTCATTTAGTCGTATACCTATCTGTGTTTAATTAATTTTTGCCTTTGTGCTGTCTATTTTGTACACACACAACTTCTTCATCATCGCTCTCCTCTTCGTTACTTACTCAGGTAATGAGACGTTCGAAGAAATCGATCTACGCATGACGTCATGGCAGTTTAAATGAACGTTTACCCGCCAATAAATAACGTTAAATACCACGTTCCTAATTGCGAAAAAAAATCGCATATACATAAATGTTTTAATACGTATGTGTATTAACTGATACGACCTTGAAATTGTGTATATTTAAAAGTCAGGTTTACTATTATTCCTACTTTATAGCAAAAAGGAGAAATACAAGAAATGCATTCAGAATCGTTATAATAATTTATTTACCTGCATATCTAATCATTTTATGCAATAATCTACGTTGGAATCGCAACGTTAATGGGCCCATCATACACTGGTTAGGTACATCATGTACTCGCGCGCATTGCAAAAATTATTTATGTTAGTGTTGTCGAATCTCTTTATGTCACGACCTAAATTGCGCTAAATGTCAAACAATTATGTACATTATACTAGCTCTATACGGATAGAAAAGATACAATGTTTCACTTGCCATTTAAAGTGCGCTGAAGAATAAATTTCTGCGGTTCGTTGAAGTTGGATTCCGTTAAAAAGTATTAAATAAAGGAATAGAATTAGGAACCATAATTTAAAATTATACGTCGTTGTTGCACATTGCAATTTTAATTAATCCTGCAGCAGTAAAAATCGAAACCAATAAGTGAGAATTGTTCAAAATTTATTAAATTGTTCCGCTAAGTTTAGACGATTTATGTGGTATTGTAAAATGGTGAAGGTATTCTCATTTAGTTAATTGCAGCTTTTAAGCTACGAGTTATTTATAACTCGTTCTCTATTCTATATATGTAGATCTCTTCAGGACTTAACTGCTCTGCCATCTTTTCCTATCACTTAACAGGTCCTAGTAATTTCTCCATAATGTTACTTGTGCAACGATTGTAGTCGTTCCTTTTTGTAATCAGTTTTCCCCTATAGTATTTTTGTCACTGAAACAAAAGATTTATGTCTTTGAAAAACATCCATCCCGACAAGATTCTGTATCCAACATCTATAATAATACGAAACTCTAACACGTTTACTCACCTAAGACCTCAATTGCTCTTCTGCAACTTCCTAAAATGTGTGAGACATGAATCTAAACCAATCCGTTCTCTTGTTGTCTTGTTTATCAGTGAAACAAAACATTTATTTCCCTGAAAAACCTCAATCGCGACAGGATTTTGATTAGTGTATTGTACATAAATCAATAGGTAGACCCTTTAGGCTGCCAGTGACTATCTTGGAATCGCTAAGATTTAGATTTAAAAAGTGCTAACCACCTCAGCAAAGGCGTCGTAGACGAAGGAGAAATGTCTTCTCTGAAACAATAACAACTGTTGCAGTTAAACATTCTAAGCATTCTTTCTCCTCTCATATTCTCTTTGGTTAAGGATGATTCTTAAATTTGAGCAATTTTCAAAATCCACAATCACTAAGCATTAGTGCACGAATAGATAGAATTTTCAGAAGAGCTAGAGGTACCAACGCAAAAACAGTAATATACCCATCCAAGTACATATAATATCTACCTCCCAGTGAATATATTGTTATGATGGTATGAATGAGCAGTGTTGACACATACCGCTCTGTCATTTATCATGTTCGTTTACTTTAACTTAAAATCTAAACTAACTGATGTTGCAACACTGTTTTCACATTGTTGATGAAGTGCACGTCTGCAAATCGTGAACAAACCATAGTATAATCATTTACTTCATTAAAATTATGAGTAATTAATAATTATTAAGTAATTTGAAGTCTTCATTAATTTAAACGTAATTAAATCCAAAACAGATTACTCTCCTTATAAACTTCCATTCAAGAAGGCATTCTAAGTTTCCCTAAAGCATACCGGAATCAGTACAGTGATTTATTCCCTACGATTTTTTCTACTTATTCAAGCAAATGTACGCGATAAAGTGAAAGTTGCTAAATTATGCATCATCTTTGCTTAATTAATAAAGTATGGTTCGCTAATGAAATCCTATTAAAACACATATACATATGTCTATAATTCAAGGAAAGATACATTTGCGCATAAATTTATAGACCGGCTTGTTTAACATATGTACATACAACTACGTTAAAATGGCGTAACACTAAATTAGGCGCTATTATATTTTCCCCCCTTTCAATAAATTGAATGTAGTGAATAGTCAAAATTCTCAAAATTTCTCATAAAGGAATGCAGTCCTTATTTCTTGCTTCGTTTATGCTTTAAATATCTCTTCAAGTAAGTAATTTAGTCGTAACTTACGAAGAGTACTTTCGAATTATACTCACTATCTAAATTCAGCGTATAGCACGTCTTATAATTTATGAACTGGTCGCTTGCATTCAAAATATTTTCGATCTTCTCTTACAAGCATACTCCAAACACAAGATGCACAATAACATCTGAAGAACGATTACAGGTTCGCTTTTCTTACGAAATCATACGATGTTTGACCTTCAATCGGTCACGACAACCAATTCCTCTCTACAAGGGTTAATACAGAATTTCTACCTGCTCCGACCGTACCGAGAAAACCATTCGAAAAATGATCACATTCGAATCGGATATTACTTAATGATAGGGTTACATCGTTTGTAAATTCGAGTATCGTTATTTTTATTTTTGCAACACGAAAATTATAATTTTTTCCCATGGTCCCTCCTTTCCGCTGTGTATGCATTGGTTTTCGAACGAGTTTATTCAACTTACCTGGCATGAATTATATAGACATGCATTCGCTTATCGTTTTAGTTTTATATTTTCTTATCCATTCGAGATATCATACAGAATTATATATTATATTATAAGATATATGTTACAAGAGGGGGAATGAAAATTTTCAATCAGATAATGTTTCCATTTATGAGACTATTTACATCATTGGCTAAAATATGGTACCTATGGGCTGTTGAAATTATAGCTATATATGGGAGCTATTAAATATTATAATACGTAATAATTAAATAAATGCCAGGTTAATACTTCTTATAAGGTTTGAAAGAAGCTGCATGGCAGTCTTTAAAGGATTGTATACTGCCTTGCAGAAAGATCTGGCCTACAAAAAACGTAAGCTGCATGGTAACAAAATAATAAAATTTATTCAAAATTAAATTCGAATCCAATGAAATGTAATTCAGGTCCACTTTGGACTTAATCATCTTTTTCGAAAAGGATTTCCAGACAAACTCTTTGATAGTATAACTACCTCCTGCTCTAAAGAATAGCTATTTTAGTATTTGATTAGAATTAGAATTTGGTAACTGTAAAGTGAAATTTGTTGTGTACGAGATTAGTTTTCACGACAGATACGACATAAGACTGGACCTACAAAAAAATATTACTATGTTGCACTGATACCTGCATATTATATTATTTATATTCTTTACATAATTAAAAAGACAACATTAACTATTATTATCAATTTATATTCATCAAGAAGATCAAAGATTCTATGTGTACTGCATATTAAAATAAAATTCTAAAAAATATTCTGCTTTGCTGCCTTTTATTATTCAATTTTTACTTTCTGAAACTGTGATATTGAAGATCAGAATTTTACTATACACATGTAGACACATTTTATTTAAAAAAAAATGCAAAAACTTAATTTTAATGCCTTTATTCTAATTGACTGCCTTTTGTATCGATTTGTATGTTATTTATTTCGTCGTGTAATTGAACATGTATGATTTGGTTTCTCTTACGCTATATTTTATTATACTTTTTCGAAAGATATGACAGACTTCTTATAACGAAATTCGGCATCGCAGATCAGTTTGGCCATACATTGTTACAATTAGGCGTTTTAGTTTTTTTATATAAATATATAATAATTATTATCAAAGCTTATTTTCATCTGTGATGAAACAATGTAATTTTTACTGTAGTGTTAAATGTGTAATTAGTATGCTAAAAAAACAGAAGAAACGTATATTACAGTATGTGTCGTTTTTATAACAGAGAGAATTTTTTTGTCATTACAATTTGTAAACGATTTTCCTGTTATGCAAACAGGTCATTCAAACATACATATACCCATGATGTCCATATGTTGTAACGTTATCCTTGCATATCCCCCTATTGGGGCCGTTTTCTTTTTTTTATACTTTTGAAGTCGTATTTTTGTATTCCAATTCAATATTTGAAATTGTGCCTGTATCTTCCAGTCCTTATATTGCCTTGAAACTTAAAGCCTTGTCGATGTATATTTACTCCATTGTAAAATACTACTCAAATAAACAGTAAATGATATGTTGAGTTTTATTTTATATTTCCGACAGACGATACACTGCATAGTTTTGATCTTATATACATATATATGGAAATTGATAAGTTAATAAATAAATTGATGTTTGTAAGTTATGTTAGGAATTTAAGAAAAATGTATATAATATGTACTAATAAATGTTGAACTTATTTGCATATTTTAAAGTTGTTTAGGAAACCGGTTAACTTGCAATGCCTAGTTCGAAGAGTGTTTTAAAATATGCAATAGTTTGTTATTGATCATGGCCTATTACCCTAAATTTATATTTTGCGTAAATAACTTCCTTTGAAAACAGAACCCAAACAAGAAATACAACATAGGATTATGGCGAAAGGTTGTGTTTAGCAGCTGTGCGAGGTAGAACTCAATTTGTTTTATTTAGTAAGTATTAATGTGGTTGATGTTAGTGAGAGAAAGTATTGCCATAGTAGCTGGTGCTGGATACTGAATACAAGCACTTTAGCCAATAGTAATCACATTTCTTAGTTTGAATTTATTTTAATTTTTTTTGCTAGTTTTTTATTTTTAACACAAACATGTTCATAGAGTGCATAAATGTAGAGTAGGTATGTCGAGAACAATACTGTCACCAATAGCAATCTCGACTCACTTAGTTGTCCTTACAGAAGAATAATGAATGAATTAATGACATAAAAATTATTGCAGAAAATTTAGGCCGTGTCAAGTCAACAACCTGACTCCTAAAGTTTTAAAAAAGTTCCTAACTGCTCACTGAACGTAGTTCAATGATGATTGAGGAACGGCTAACATCAAACATAACCTATAATCGTTGCAACCATAATATAATTGTAATTTGGATTTGTTTTGTGCTTTTCCTATTCATTAATGCAAAATATCAGTAAAAGAATTTTTGACAGTAGTTGAAGCGGTTTCGTCTGATGATGACAGTAGTTATTTATGAATTTGACGTGTTTGTTCGTTTCGTTGACTGAACGCGTTCTGACCGCTTCGGGCACATTTCAAATGTGACCACTATTACCAATCAGCTGATCAGTCACAGCACGGGTCAAACTTTATACTGAACGATTCACGGCGGTCAAACTGCTCACTTGACACAACCTTAGAGTCTGAAAAGGACTGGTATACGAAACAACCCAAATCTTAAAAAAAAAACGAATTTGATTATAAGTTACTAGAATCCAATATCTTGTAGTAAAGCGGCTGGTGACATTCTCGAGTTCGCACAGTATCCTTATTTCCGTAAAGGACATAAGAAAACAGGAGCCAGATACAAGTCAAGGTGCGTTATAATAGAATATTAATCAGGGTCATGCGTGTGCTGGTATATTTTTAGACTTGATTAAGGCATTGGATCTCGTGAATCATAAATTATTATTAGAAAAACTTTATCGGTGTGGACTAGAGCTATAGAAAGGAGTGGCTTAAAAGTTATCTGCAAAGCAAAATTCAACAAAGATTGATAGTACAACAGACTACACTTCTTTTAAGACTATGTTCGAACGTCAAAAGCCGGGTTTATAGAACTTCAAGCCTTAAAAAGAGGTAAGAAGTAAGTTATTTTCATTGGATGAAAACAGATTTCTTGTATAATAAGGTTGCTCAACATATTAAGAGTAAATTTACGCTCTTATTACGTATGGAATAACTGTATAGAGTACTAAGAATGAAGGAACTAGAAAGAGTATTTCGAGAAGAGGGCAATTCGTACAACGTATAGAGTAGAACCCAGTACTTCTTGCATCGAATAAATTCAACAGTATACATATACAGGGTGTCCGCGATATACAAAGCATGCTTTTAAGGGATGATAGCTACAACGATTTAGAAACAAAAACATATAATACCCCTTGGGTCTATCTGTAAGCGTAAACGAGAAAAAAAATTATTTCTAAAAAACCTTATTTGGTCAAACTGTACAAGAAAACTCATCCATATTGCTTCTTAAATAACCCAAAAACCATATCAAAAATTTAGGGTTGAATATAACTGAAAACAACGATGAAAACGAATTATTTCATACTTTGAAATTGAAGCGTGGTGTCATTTCTCTTCCATCACACTGTACTTGTATTCATTAGAAGCGCAGATGCAAGCCAAGCATCATCTGTTTATACGACCTTGAACTTGTATCGTACGAAGTCAATGGCCATACGTTTTAAAATAAAGGTACCTTTGCGTTTTTTTAATAATGTTATGACAATAAAATCGATGTTATGAGTGAAAAGGGCGTATTTAATAGCAGCCTCCGATCGGTAAATGAAAATTTAAGTTGAGAGAAAGTCGCATTGAACGAAAATAATGTAATTATTGCAATTATGTTATGGCGCTTTAAGCTCTTTCGTAAAGGCTACTACAAAATTGAGTTCTTTTCTTTTATTTGTGATAAATTGGTGGTCCTAAAAAGGAATTTTTTGAGAGACAGGAGAAAATGTATTACAGGAAAGGCTGGATGTGTTGCAACACACACCTGTAATCGTCGGGTAAATCTTGCACTGATCAGCTGCCGGTGTACAGTATGCATCGACAACAGCGAAAACTAAGCGAACTGTTTAATAATTTTGCGTGGTTCATTTCTTTGCGTCGTGATGTTGAGTGGCTACTACGTTCGCTTGTGTTGACGCCCTGTGCGGCTATTTCAAGTCCAAGGTATAATCCGTATATGTACCTATTTTTATGACCTTTTTTCACTTATCCTATTTTCCTGAAATTTTTTCCACTATAACTACTATTTGGTGATCCTAGCCGAATGGGGTTATCAGCCAACATTGACTGCCAACCCCATTAAGTTAGGATCATCTAATTATCGTTTGGTTAACGTAGTGACAGCCGTTACGTCCCCTCTAACGATGCTTTCAATGTTGTGTTGTTGCAACATCAGTATTGCATAATCACGAAGAATATTCAAATAACCCTGGGCACTTACCGTAACTGGGCTTCTTCTTCCGTTCTCTAGCTCATAAATCGTGAAATTCTTGTTGAATATTCACTTGGGCGTTATTTCTTGACCAACTTCGATAATTGGGCGTGTTCATACTATCACTAAGTAAAAGTGGGCTTTATTAGTCTAAAAAGTGTTGTCAAGCCTCTGTGAATTTATTTGAATTTCTGGTATTGTTTGTAAGGCGAAATGATTTCTGTTTCTATTAGCTTGTTTTAGTTTAAATCTGCATCTTATATGGATACATTTTAAGTTTCCTTCTAAGAATTCTCCATACAGTTGTCTTATTCCATTCCAAACGTCCAGTTATTTTACCGACACTATGTGTTCCATATTCGTTTCCATGTGCTAAGTGTTGAGTTACTGGTAAAAGTTGTCCTAAGTTTTTCTACGAGTTTTTGATAAATACTCAAACAACTTGGGCCAGCTCTTATACCATTTAATCGTCTTATGACTGCTATAAAACTCCCTCCATATTCATAATAGCATTGAACGAATCCAATGCGAGTTTGCAGAGACAAAACCATTCCTTTCTACAAATAAATCCTCTTCCACTTCGAGGAAGCCGGTGTAATATGACACATACAACGTTATGACGCGCACTTGTTTCTAAACGAGTTTGTTGCCATAACGACCACAACATCACAAATAAATATCATTATCATTGTGGCCGGGTACCAGTATTATTTTTACAATACCATAAATATAAACTATTTAAATTTTCACTTACTTTTGAAAGATCCTATATATGTATTCTACTATTTTATCACGACGTATGCACAAAAATTGCAAGAAAATAGCTCACCAACTGTGAGTACATTGAACGTCAAATAAAGTCAAATTTGCTTTGCTTGAGTTTTTTTTTGTTCTTGCATTAAAAGTGAAAATATTATTACCAAATTGTCTCCAGAAGCATCTAATCTTGTTAACCTCCACATATCTCATTGGATTCTATTATGGTGAAAATCAGAAAAATGTAGGTAGGTAGGTACTCATAATAGTTAAATATTCTAAATTAGTCTTGCAGGTCAGCCCCTATAAGTGCAATTGCAGTTGCATCTATATGAACTAAAATAATATCTAATAATTCTATTCAGTGCTTTTAAGTTTCTAAACTGATGAAAATGTTATGCACGACGAAAACACTGTTTTATTTATTAGTATATACTAACTAAACATACAGCTCATTTTTACACTCATTATTTCAACACTACCATTTCACTTAGTAGTTTTGTTTCCGCAGAAATTGCGTTACTGCGTAGTATATTACATTAATTATGTATTAAATAAGATAAAATAGAGTAGAAGAAACGACTGTCAGAAGTTTTCACGTCTGCTGGTCCATAAACACATTGAGCTAAACTCGCTATTCTTTGACCTCGTTTCTACTCTCTAATGCAACAAAACAACCCGCACAGTTTGTATTTAGCAGGCCATGGAGAGAAAGCATTGAATAGATTATGAAAAGTATAAGTTTACAATAATAATTTTTGTGTTCCTTATAATATCTATTGCGTGCGCATTGGTTAATTAAGTGCTTGGTACATCGGATGTTGAATTGAAAAGCCGTTAAAAATTTTGTAACTGTTAAAACAGTAGTAAACTCAGTATGTAATAAATAATTAGTATGTTCGTTAAATCAATATCCATTAAGGTGTGTATGCATATGCGCATATCTGAACTGTTATGAAATCTATAAATAACGGTAAAAGACATTTACTTGTTGCGACAATGACCTTGTTGCGGCCAATAGCAACACCGTTTTGTAATAGGTGAATTGTTTAATTTTTTTTCTAATGTAGTTACAATAGCGCGAGTCCGTGCTACACACATTTATATATGTCTACATATATGTAATACAGATTTATCAACAAAACTATCACTTACTGTGCTAGTTAAAATCAGGCTAATTAAAGCCTTTTAAAAGCATTAACTTGCAAAACAATCGTGGAAAGTGACTTAGCCGCAAAGTAACGCGATAAACTGGAACAAAAGTGAAAATATATATATTAGAATTAATACTTGTATATATTAGTTTACACAATTCGATGGAGTTGTTGATGTTTTCAAAAAATACAATAACAGATAGGATAAAATACAGAGTTACCTTTTTGTCAGTTACAATACAAAACCTGTATAACTGCATGACATATAATTGAATTCATATGAAATGATTTTTTTAAGATAATAAATTAACCATTTTTTGTATAAAATACATAAGCCGTACTACTTTCCTGTGCTTACAGCAACGTGTATGCTAATCTAACAACAAAACAACTTGTACAATATGAAGCTGTGATGAGAGATCTACTCGTTTAGAATAGCTGGATAAGTAAATTTCACAACCCAAAATTGTTTTAAATAGTTCAATGACCAATATTGAGACATAAATTAAAAATGCAGGGTGTATTTGAAATACAAGTAAAGACTATGAAAAATGGAGATATATTTTATTAAACTTAAATCCAAAATATCTCGCGCAAATTTCTTCCCAGACTCGCGAAAAAAAATGATGTTTATAAAATATTCGTCACGTCACTGTTTTAACAAGTAGGCGATATTTAACATGTGTGCATCGCACAATCAGAGTCTGTCTGTTTCGAATGTTGAATGTATGTAGATATTGCAGACATGGAGCCAACAATTCTTTAATAAAAAGGAAAATACGACTACGATTACAAAAATTGGAACTAAGAAACTATCTTTATTTCACAACAATAGTTTTAGTTTTACTACAGTTAAATGATTTTCAATTGTTGTTTAAAGTAATTCCATAGATTGGATACATTTAAAATAAAAGTTCCTTTATTAATTAGTTTCCGATAGTATTTTCATACGTAATCATATTGATATTATTGAACTCTTCATTCAAAGCTATTTAAAAAAACTGACACATCAGCGTTATTTCGTAGTTTTTATAACACCGCCAACTGTTTTTGCGATGTCTTGTATTACTTTAATCGAGATAAACGTATCCTCAGTTCATAGGCGGCGCATATTACAATTTATAAGGGCGATTTTAATTTTGGCATTCGCGTTGTAATTGAACAAACATTTTTTTGGATTTATAGTCTACATAATTGTATCTTACCATTCTTAATATTTTTTACTTTGATTTCAAATACATCCTGTATATAGAGAGCCCATCTTTTTAAATGGAACATAGAGCGTAACAGATCATCAAATAACATAACTGTTCACAGTAAAATATTTACCATCATTTTAATATATTACCAAATATATTAATTATGTTGATATTTTGTAGTCCTCTTCTTCTATGAGAGTCTATTTATATCAAAGAGTTTAGCTAATTGCCTCAATGAATTGCAACAGTCCAATTGCCATAAAATAACACAGGCCTGCGAAAAAAAGGTTTTTTTTCTATCACGTAAGGTTTGTTTACAAAATGAGGCAAAACTTTTATGAAAAATCATAAATTCGATATTATTTATGTACATACATGTTACTAAAATTACTTTATAACAACGGTAAATCATAAGAACATAGCAAGAAAAGTTAATAAGGCTTTACTACAACACTTTTACAAGTCTTTGTAGTAACGTTTTCTTTTTCCATCGAAACTTCGTTTGGTACTTCCCCTGCTGTGGGGTTGAGGATTTTCCTTTTTAGCCATCATTCAACGTTCTAGCGCCTTTGATATCTGCGTTCCATTTCCTTTATATCCTGGTGGAACCATTTTCTTTATTTCTCACTTACTGCCTCAAGATTTTCCGGAAAATAGTCCAGATGACAAAGAAGGAAATGAGTTGTAACACACATGTTGCAGCCCAACAGTTTGTACTTATTTTACAGATTGGCAACAATATTCTTGTAGTTTCTTCTTATTTCCTAGGAAGCCAGTTACCACTTGTTTAAAAGACTACCATGACGTCCTTTCCTGGTCTTTAATTTTCAAGTGGAAGTTTCCATCCTTCATAAGTTTCCTTATATAAGGATCAACAAATTATTTAAGTTTTGTCACAGAGAGGCCAAGACCCTTTTTCTCAACGTTCTTATCTCCAGGAACCAAAGTTCTTCTTATTGACTATTCTTTTTTTAAGATTTCTTTGTTTACGGTCCCGGCTATCCTATTCACAGAAGAAGCAGGGGAACTTTGTGTAACCACTCTGTTGGCCTAATAACATAAAGATTACTTTCAAATCCCCACAAACAGTCCACTTATGAACAGAGTACTTAAGCTTGTTAACTACATATTCGAGATTATCATAACATTCTTTTAAATGAACTAATTGTTCTATTGGTGCAGATGCATATTGGTTAATACAAAGTCTGCATTCTTCGGGGTCGTATTTTATATTTAATGTCTCCATTATCCCAGGAAAATCACTACAAAAAACAAGATCACCCTCTCGAGAGAACATTTTTCCCTACCTCTGTATCTAGAGAAATATGTTCCAGGAGCTAATTAATGTTTTTCTTTCAACTTCGACCCTAAAACGTCGGCTGAATCCTTTGGAAGGCCACTAACCAAATCGTTGAGTTCCGATTGCGTGAACAGTTTTGGCGCATTGTAGGTTGACTTATAAGTACCATAATTGTCGTCGTCATCAGTGTCTTGAAACAAGTGATCAACATTACAAAATATTTTCAATTGTAACTGGAGGACAAGGAATACAGCTTTACGTATTATATAAAACCTTAAAAGTAAAAATTTAATATATGATTTCTGGATAAACAGAAGGATGATGAAAGAAATTGACGAATAAGTTTGAAAAAGATTTGAGGCTATTTTGCTAGCATATCTATTAGGCAAAGGTGAAAAGCTAATGTTTACCTCAACTGCTTCACTTTTTCATAATTAAAGTAACTACTTTGAAACAGCTGGTAGCGCAGCGGAATATCTTGTCCATGTCAACGGTCACTATATCTATTATGAATTGCAATTCATATATATGTATATATATTCAATTATTATTATTGTTGTCTCCATGAATTCAGCGTTAATCAATGTTAATTACCAGTTATAGTATTACTTACACGCAAAGTACAGAATCAACGGTTGTTTTCGATATGATGGATTATTAAAGTATTAAAGCTTTCAAATGTATGGTTTTACAATTATGAGTTTGGTTAAGTGCTATGTATGAATCTCATTACTGATAAATTACATGGTGCAATTGAAAATTATAAAGCTTTTAGTAAATTAACGAAACCTAATTAACCTGAGTCAAATAAAATTAATGTAACCGTTACATTAATGGTACAACATCGGTTGTTTCAAATATTTGCATACTAGGGTATAAAGACACAACAATGAATACCACACATTTACCTTATTATCTTATAATAGAAAACGTTTATCTTATTTTTTGTAACTAGTTACCTGAAGGTAGAGCATCAACATATCAAATTAACATATGAAATTGTATATTTATCTCGGTAAGTTTGCGTTTATGTAGAATTGTGAATAATACAAGAAACAATCGTCGTAAGAAATTTGATAACCTTACAGTAGATCCTAACGGTATCTTTCCTATTTGAACATAATCTGCATTTACCCTTAAAACTTAGTATACTATAATACATCATTACAGGGATTTGGTACTCTATTTTATAGGACATAGTATTGATTTTAATTGGAGCTTCGTGCTTTCGGTAAGAGATGACCTGGATTGTGGCTTGTAGTTACTCCTGATCGCATATCTACCATAAAGTTATTGTACAATCACATACACATTTGTTTCAAATAAATATCGCCCGTATATGTGTTTAGAAATAAAAATAGAAATATCTTTATTATTGAAATATTTTTTCAACAAAAGGAAAAAACGCAAAATTCACATCCGAAATAAACTCAAAGACGTACAGTTAAAGTTAAGATTCTTCCATATTGTATGGTTCAATCTACAGTATTAATTTGTATAAATATTTGTTAAATACAGATAAGTACGCAACAGTTTTTACATATATGTGGTGATAACTTATTATAGAAGAATTGAGGTGAGTCGATGTTTGGGGTAGCGATAATCGGTTTTAAACAAGTAGAATAATCGTGTTGTAATTCACTGGCCTCAAATAAGTTTCTGTTCTTAAATAAAAACGTCAACAATTCAAATATGTAAATACCATACACAGTTAAAATGTTAGTTAGTTTGAAGAGTCCTTTGCAAGACTGATTGTAATCGAGTTTATTGATTACACGCAAAATCTTTTTCCGTATCAAAAAACTCTGTTTAGGTCATTACCGCCGCCACAAACAACGATCCCATATTTTATGTTTGAGTGGTTGCAACCATAATACACAATGCGAATACTATACATATCTCTAAGTCGACGAATCGCAAGCAGTAACCACTGAGCTTTTTGCATAGTACATTGGCGTGGTCTTTCCAGTTTAAGGTTTCGTCGCCTGTAAAGCCCAGCAGCCTAACGGAAGTCCGAACTTGATACTCGCAGTTATTAATATTCACAACTTCTGGCAAGATATGAAGTTTGTTGCATTTGAAGAATATTACATTTGACTTATCGTTAGGTTAGTGATTAACCACTCCTCAATAGTGTTTAGATAAGTACTGCCTAGATCGGTAGCTTCATCTAGTGTACTTCCAGTTATTAAAAAAAGTAATATCATCCGCGTAATTTATTGTAAGAAAGTTATTTATAGCAGAGGTGGGCTTTAGATTGTAAATATCATTAAGGTAAACAATGAAAAGTAAAGGACCTAATATGCTTTCTTGTGGTACACCTTTTGTTATTATCATGTTATCTGAAAGCGCCGTCTCTATTGTTTCTATACCCTTCCGACCAATCTTCTTCGGATATTTCACGAAAAAACTCATTTATGTTTATATTGTTGCACATTTTTCACATTCCTCAAAATCAGCGAAACTATATATATTTGATTTTTATGATCTGAAAAACCAGTCCATGTTCGAGATATTTAGAAAAATATATACCTATGTATACAGCAGGCAAGGAGTCTTTGCCGTTGGAGTTCAACACCGCAAAAAAGAAATTATCAAGTAAAACCAAAGAACCCCGCACAAACCTTATGGGAAATTGGCCCTCTGTCAAATTGGCTCTGGGAAAATGAAGTTCTCGTCACCCTGAACAAAAGTCTCAATGGGCACTAAAAGATCCTAGCTCGAAGTTACGGGACCTGCAAGTCCTAGATTTTGTTGATCCTGGGTAGCGCCGAGAGGAGTTCAAACCGTGTGTATTGTATTTGTATACATTAAACGGTATGGTTTAAAACCGAAAAACACAGACTTTTATGAATTTTCTTGCCAGATTTTCAGAGATTTTTCGATTTTCTCGCACCTTTTATTTAACTGAGAGCTTAAAGCTCCAAAAAGAATACGCTTTTAATGACAGCGTGTAATGTAGATTTTTAACGATTTTTTAAAATAAATGTTTGAAAAATACAAATCGTTGAAAAAGAAATCGTTGAAGAACATAATGCAAGCCGAGGGGCTTTTCCGGATTTTTCATATTTTCGGATATTCTCATACATAACTTTTAAGCGAGAGGTCCATGCTCTAAAATAGAGCGTATTTCTTGAGAGCCTAAAATGCAGAGTTTAAACGACTTTTCCTCGGTTTTCCGGGTTCTCCAAGATTGTCCGGCTTTTCCATACCATTGTTTTAAGACCCCAAGTTCTGACAAATTTTTTTTTTCAAACAATCAAAGCTGTTTAAAACTTGCGCGCACGCTCACTTTTACTTGCACCTTAATCTACCCACACGCGCAAACTCATTTAAAATCTAGGACTTGCAGGTCCCATAACTCCGAAACTACTCATAGGATCTTTTAGTGCCCATTCAGTCTTTTGTTCAGGGTGACGATAACTTCGTCTTCCCAGAGTTTCAGTCAATTTGACAGAGGGCCAATTTCCCATAAGGACTGTGCGGAGTTATTTTAAATTGAGTTTTCTATTTTTTTAGCCAATACTTCGCACTGTGTTCAGTGTTTCATCAGGCCACAACTACAAGGACAGAAAATTATCGTCAATTTTTTTTTAATAATTGTGTAAATAATGTTTACTTAAACTCATTGAGAGAAAATACCTCATTAAACCACTATAGAACGCAGGATGATTGTAAATTTATTTGTGATGCATGTTAAAATTGGAGGGTTTTGCACTACTACCAATTGTAGGAGATCCTTAGATGACATCTCAATCTACGGAATTTAGTTGATGTTTAGTCACCATTTTAACATGTACATATCACAAGTAAATCTACATCATCCTGCTTTCTATAGTGGTTCAATGAAGTATTTTCTCTCAATGAGTTTAAAAATTGTAAGTAAACATTATTTAAGCAATTATTAAAAGAACAAATTTTTTTGTCCTTGTAGTTGTGCCCTGATGAAGCACTGAACACAGTGCGAAATATTGGCTAAAAAATAGAAAACTCAATTTAAAATTAGGTTCTATTTGCTGGATTCCCCGATAGTTCCTTTTTTTTCGGTATATGTATACATATACCTCGCTAACAAACAGAGCTAGCGGGCTGCTTTTTTACCAAAATAAGCGCTTTGAAAATACACTTATTTCAGTAAATATTAATGCTCTAGTTACCTCCGAGGAATTCGCATTATTCTTTACAAAATAGCAACCGCACACAGTGGAATAGAAGCGTCTTGATGAGAAAATTATTTTCGTAAATAGTTTCATTATTTCTCTCTTTTAATTCCCGAGATATTTGGTATTTTTCGTTCCATTCGTCGAATGTCAACTGCTCGGTGTAGGATAGAAGTTTATTAAAAAAAGATTTATGTTAGCTCCTAGCTTCGGATATACCTATTCGCGTTTAAAAGGTATTTTACACGAATTTTTCAAGTTTTCTACCGCTTATCTACACTTTTTACCACTTGTGACATTATTCCAACACTTTGTGGAACATTCTGCAACATATACTAAAATCTCCTACCATTGCACTTCTTTCTATCGTGTTACAAAATTTCGCGCACTTTCCGACGTCGAACTCTAGATAGTCCTCCGACAGATTCCAGCACTTTTCGCAACGTTCCGACAGTATTCGCTACATTCCACAATATTCCGAAACATTCCACCACTCTCCGCCATATTCCACAAAGATTTTAACGCATTCCACAACAATTCTTCAAATTCAAAAACATTACACATTAATTTGCCACATCCCAATCAATCCACCACTATCCGAGACATTCCACCATTACCCGCCACTTTCCAACACATTTCACCACAATTCGCTATCTTCCACTATTTCCGCCACAATCCACCACTTCAAACACATTTCACCGTCATCGATAAGTACTGCTACAATTATTATAATACTTCAGTAAGAACAATGTCCTTTGTAGGTTACCCAACATATTTCTTCTAAGTGCATTTCAAAATGTTCATGAAGAGCATTCCTGCATGGGGAGTATATTTGAAATCAAACTGTGGTTAACTGTCGCCGAGAATATCAATATGTTATATATATAGCATTGGCTCGAGATTTCGTAGCCATAATTCTAGAATCTCTATGGATATAACCAATTCTTTGACACCGTGATAAACTTACCGTACACCATGTGGTTTTTGTTCCTTTCAATGTGCCAAACCATTACAAGGTACTGGTCTTGAAGAATTTGCGCTAAATTGGCTCATTTCTAATTTCGTCAATAGCGAAATAGATAGTAATTGATTTCAATTAATATGTTACAACAATTTGTCTTTCACGAGCCTAAATATACTTATTTTCCCATCATATCATTTTTTTTTAATAATCCCATTCATCAACTCAAGCTTGATGTCGCGAAATCGAGGAAATTGTACAAAGGGTGGCACAACGGTCCCACAATTGAATGACAACATAATAACTGTGCTGTTATTTGCCTTACTATTTACAATCTAATAAAACCGTGTATCGCATATCCAGAAACGTAAATATAATTCAAGATTATCAACTACGTTTTAAACCGACTCGTAGAAACAGGATTCTTTTTCGGTTAATTCATAATCAAAATAAAGTAACTCGCAAAAAACATCATATGAAACCGAAGTTTTATTTTCGGTTGAATACGAAAGTTTAAACAAAAACACGTGTGCTAGCATTGTGCTCAGACGTTGAATGATTCATTCTACATGTTTAATATATTTGTTAGTTAAATTAGAGATATGATCCAATAAAATCATTGTTATAAGAAAAACATGCTTACCTTCAAAAATATATGCTTGATTCTACCGACAAACAATAATCTATAAATAATTAATATCAATTTATAACGAGTTTTTAGTTGGCCGTTGTAACCATTATATAAACACAACAGGAAAAAAATCTTCTGATCAATTTTCTACTAATTCAACACCAACCAATCAAAGTCGACAATGATGTAATGTGACCAGGCAATGTATACACGTCTATGTATATATGTAAATACATCACTAGAAAAAAAAACGAAGGCTGCAATATAATCACTATTATTTCATCCAATTATTCATATGTAAGAATCATCCCATACGTACCTACAGTAATAATCGAGAAATCTAAGAAATAAATAATAATTCAATTCAACAATAAATGATTAAGAATGGTACGGTGAAGGCTATGCTATTCTTGTGTGTTGGGGCGACGGATAATAAACAATCTAGTGATGCAATGTGAGAATTAACCGACACAAATAATCATTATAATACAAGTTAAAGATTTTATTGGCAATCGTAAAGAGAATTTTTTGTCTGCTGCATAGCCTTGAATGACGGAGAATATAAATTTCTCCTCCCTTGGGTTAAGAAAGAATATATGTATACATATGTATATATGGTACATACCCACATCATATAGACGATCTTCGCTGAAGCTTTAGGGCTATACAAAGAAACATTTAACATGACCTTTAAATACAAATCTGCATTTATAAGTGGATGGGAGGTAGAATCTAATTTGATATGAATTATTGATAATATTTTGTGAAATAAAGTTTGTTACTACAATTAAATATTAATGAATATTCTACAATAATTAAGTCTATTTGTTTTCAGAAAAGTCTTTGTTTGTGTTGTGTCCTATTTCATTTAATTTTTGTATTGTACATACTTACACCATTGTACCACCATCAAATTTCTAAAGTCCTTATAATAGTGACTGAATGTTAATTATCAATATATATTTTGTGAAATTAAGGTTAGTACAAAACCTTCTCTGACTATATGAAAGGAATTTCAAAATATATTTTTTTATTTCATATATTTTGCATAAAACCACTTACCTAAAGAGTTCGGAGCGATGACCAAATATGTATGTAGTTGAACCGCAGAAATCGTACGAGATTTATTTCCCTTCACGTTACAATGCATTTTTGAAAGAAGAAATCAAGCAACAAACCAAAAACAGTACTACCGAACTAGAGCTTCATAAGAATTGGAAAAAGAAGACCAACCCACTAATTTATTTCTTATTGCCGAAAATAACACAAGATGGCTTACGACCAACCATATTATTTTTTCAACTCCAAAAGAACTACCATAT
Organism: Popillia japonica; assembly: GCA_004785975.1. Classification (NCBI taxonomy): domain Eukaryota; kingdom Metazoa; phylum Arthropoda; class Insecta; order Coleoptera; family Scarabaeidae; genus Popillia; species Popillia japonica. Next base: position 29,401 of record ML219466.1, read on the forward strand.
TTACGTTTTTTACTTTCTCGTATACCGAATCTACAGTTTGTTAGCATGGTATTGGGCTACGTCCAATGCTTCTTGTTCAACTAGCCAGTTCGTCGAGGGTATATCTGTAGGGATAGGCACGGCACTGAAAAAGCTGTTCCTTGACCTGAAGGACGGCGCAGTCGTATTTGCCGTCATTTCTGTTAAGCAGACCCAATTTGATTAGATTGTATTTTACTGGAGCCACCACAGTTTTGATGCGGTTAAGGATTCTCCAGGTTCTCCAATCACTAGAAACACCGTTCGGTCAGTCCTTTCGTAGTGGGTAGTGGGAAGGGGAGCGTAGTTTAGGAATCGGCGTCTGCTTCGGCCGCACTCTTGGCCATATTGAGTGACAAACGTCAAGGGTTTGTTTTAGTTTCTCGATGTGTTCATGGGCTTTTCTGCATGAATCGGGGCTTGTGAAGCTTGCAATTTTGTGAAGGTTTTCTATAGGGGTGGGTTCCATGCAACCTGACACTATCCTACATGTTTAATTTAAACTAATGTTTACCTTTTTCGAGTGGGCAGATCTGCACCGTATTGGGCAAGAATATTTGACACTTGAGAAACAAAGAGCAGAAACTCTGACTACAGTAGATTTGGCACCCCATTTGCTATTGGTCCGTTTCCTGATTACGGAATTTCGTGCTTTTACCTTTTTGCATGTTTTTCCGCAATGATATTAAATTTGTAGGTCAATGTTCTGTCCTGCACGACGCGAAAATAGGTCGGCATTTCTGTGTGATCTAGTGGTGTCCCATCCCAGTTAACATTAAGCCTACGTTTTTCCTGTCTAGAATGCACTCACTTGAGTTTTGATTTCCATAGTTAAGAATGTCCGTTGTCGTTAATCAACGAGCTCTAGGTAATGAAAATTGAAATGTATGTAGATCAAACTCTTCAACGAAAAAATTATTTATTGAGTTAGTTATAGTATACAGTAGTAAACATTATCTACTATTTGCAAAGGCTCTACCAACGTCGTAAAAAGATTTTATAGTATTTCTATTACTTAAAATAGTCCGAACTAATATTCTTAATAACTTTATATTTATATTTAACTAGCTCTTCCAACAAAACTTGTTATCAATTCAGCTGAGATTTCGTACATTAATGTCGCTAATTTGCTGTGAACACATCAAGCTGTAGTGTTTCTCATACCAGAAACAAAAGCGAGGTATGTATGTACTCTCTTTCTAAAGTAATGTCTCCCCCAGCCAACGTGTTCATATCAAAAATGCCTTCCAATGGACGTAGTCTAGCCGTCGGGTGACCTTGGTTATAGCAATGCTGGGTAACCGAGGTCGCCCGACGGCTAGAGTACGTCCAGTGGAAGACGTTATTGATATGAACCCGTTGGCAGGGGAGACATTACTTTAGAAAGAGAGTGTACATATATTCAAACAACAAACACAATTAAATTACTGGTTTCTCCTAGTTACTATCGCAAGCTTATGTAACTCATTTCTTGATAACCTGGATAGCAGCTATATCTTGGTAATTGCTGGCACATATTTCTGTCTATGACTCACTATAAAAATCTGTATTTTCGCTTAAATAAATTTCATAGGCTTTAACGAGCAAAGTATCAACAACAAATTGGTTCTAATTACAAAAGTTAGCACGTGTTCTTTCGTTTTCATAAATGCATATAATTAATTCACATTAATAAAACCTAGTAAAATTCTCCTCATAAATACTCATATAAATGTAAATTTCTATAATTAAGTTTTTCGAATTTAAATGTGAACATTCTTTCACTACATATGTATTTATTTATTTATGAATATTACGTTGAGCGAAAACCCAAATAGCATGACATGTCGTAATATGTAAATTTGTATTCTTTTACATAATACTTCCTGAAATTAAAAATAATACATCTAAAAATATTCAAATTATTTCATCATTTTTAAGGATATTTGCCAATGTCACGACTTAAACGTTTTACATGTTTGTGTAAATTTCTCACCATTTGTCATACCTGATATGCATCAAATGAGATTGAAATGTTCAACTAACCTTTACCTTATTTCCTTAAGTTCAACAATTATTTTGTTTACAAATTCTCTCTCGTTGTCGCTTTGTAAGATACAAGAGGCTCCAAAACAAGTAAAAATGTCTAAAAGTACGTAAGCCACCTCTTCTGCACGCTTAGTTTTTAAAGCTTTTAGTTGAACAAGTTTAGTTAGATGATCTTGATACACTAATATGTATTTATAATCACGTGTCGTTGATACTCTCTTTTCTCATAATGACCGATTGGAAATGGACATTATTCATAACGACCGGGCAAAGTAGGTATATTGCCGGTAATACTAAATATTTCTCAAACTCCCCGTTTATAGTGGGCACTATGGATAATTACTATAGTAGGTATTAACGCCTTTATACTCCACATAATTTTAGGCAGCACTATAGCGTTTTCAATTGCATTGAGTTTGGTTGTCGATAATAATTACATAATACACCTTTGTGTCTCGACTTAATTTTAAATAATGTATCACTTGTCAAAATACAACTGCGAATAATCGTTTATCTAAAATAGTTCAAAATTCATTATTGACTTGATAAAGTTCGTATACACGGACGAAGATTCGACATTTTTGAATAATGAACAGTCCTTTTCATCCACCTAAAATTATCTGGAGTATAAAGGCGTTGATACTATAGTAGTTACCAGTACTCCGTTACTGTCTTCCTAAATTATGGATAATGCCCAGACATTATTAGTAATGACCTATTTTCCTATTTTGCCCGTAACATACACTGTATAGCAACAGTATAAAATACATACATAGGTACTTCAAAACATAATTAATTTTGATTAACCACTTTTTTCATGTAATAGCAAAAATGACAGTTTCATGGCGTTGGTAACTGATTGTATAAATAGATAATTAGCGTAATGCTGAATTTATGTCTCCCCGTGTTGTCTTCAGTAGTCGTTTTGCTCATTACGCTGTCAAATTCTACAATGAGTTTCTAATGACTGATGCATGTTACCTGTCCTTCAGTATTAGATGAACTGCGTCCCTTTGCATATGGCCATTTGTCCGACATTACTGACTTCATTTTCGTCTTTCCAAATAAAATTATTTTGATTATTCATGAACTTCTGATACTACTGTATAGTTTAACTCTATAACAAGATTTGAGCTTTGCCTGTTACAAATATTTCAATTCAATATTCACGTCGGACATCACGTAGGTACGCTTTGACTTTGCACTGAGGTTCGGATGATCAGGATAAAGAGCACTAACCATCTTAGATACAACACATTCGTGGGGCGTCACAACAGAGAAAGGAATAACAGAGATATAGTTCTACAATAATCAATATCTGCATCTATCCTGTATCACTAGAATAGGATGATGCCATGCAGGTAAAAACAACCAGTTTATTTACACAACGAAGGCAGTTGTTATACTGCCGCAGTGATTTACGTCTTTATAATAATGTTCAAGTTTTGGCTACTTAGAACTACTCAGTACCAAGTCACCAATTGATGAAAATCATTGGAAACTATAATAATTCTAATAATTTCAACACTAAAGATGAGTATAAACTCAGTATCAGCTATATTACGAACAACAGAAGACATCAATCCGTAGAAATTATGTGAAGAAAGTGATATAATGCAAACCATTAAATGATAAGCAATTATAGGTCAACAGCCGCAAAACATCTATGTATACAGCACAAGGATTAGTTATACTTCAAAAACTACCACATATACCATTGGTTTTAACTAGTCGGATATGATGTCCTATGGTGTCATCAAGCATTAGTCAATCAAATGTGATAATCTTTCAGTGAGAAGATATCTAGGGTTAATATTATTGTGTGCAATATAGTGGGTACCACCAACAACATTCAAATTTGATAGCGGATTTTCAAACATAATACTTCAGGGAAAAATTCAGTCGTCGATGCGTTACATCTCTGGTCGTTGTTTACGCACACCTTACATTAATTGCGCAATTTTAGAGGTACGCTCCCTTTGAGAATACTATGCTGTGACATCAGTTCGTGGGATAAGTTTCTATGGCGTCTATGCTTTTCTTGACTATTATAAAATTACAGAAAAAAGTAAACACCACAATTACGAAGTTTTCTTTAGTTTGGATGAGTGGAGAAATGCTAAATGCGAAAATCGAGAACCCAAATCTGGTACACAGTTGGGTCGAGATCAGATACTAATTCCGGCGTTGATGTCTATGAAGAAAAACTTGGGAGTTCCGCCACAGTATTTCAAATAGAAATATGTATATGCTATACAAACTTGAGCATTGGAAAGTCCGCGTCCCCATCCGCAAGCGGAAACGATTTGAATTCTCTCTGATAGTGAGGCAACCTTAAAGAATCTAGCATTTTATCATATAGCCTTCAAACTAGTATGGGAATGTCTGCAAAACTAATTGTTCTGGTCATACGCCACTAGGTCAACTTGGTGTGGTTGCAAGTGTACAGCAGGCGATGAAATTGTAGACCAGCTAGCGAAGGAAGATTTCACAATGAAATTTACTGGACCGGAGCAACGTCTATACATTACAAAGAGTGCAGTACCTGGTGGAATTAATGACAGGGCCGTTAAATAACGCCAATTAAATTGGAACCACAAGGCACAGCAAACGGAACGATCATCACTAATTGCTCACTTACTTGTATCAAACACAATTTAACTTAAGACATTAACATGTGTATTAACAGGACATAGCTGTCTCAGAGGCAACTTGCACAAGATAGGGATCTAGAAAGATGAGTAGGCTCTGTAATGAGGAGGAAACAGCCTCTCACATTCTCTTGGGCAACAATAAGTCAACGAAAGGTTGCTATGCAAAGCCTATTGAAATTACCGTTGAAAATTTACTGAATAGGAGGTAAGCATTCACACTAAAAAAATATAAGGTGTAATTATGCAGTCACATATGTAGACTTGAGAATCTTGAAAATCCAAATAACCAAACAAATGATAAGGTATGTACTCATGCAGTAGTGTTTACTGAAAGATGCGGCAGTAGAGCATTACATAGTTAATATTACAACCTCTTTGAATTTGTAAATATTAAGTAATACGATTTGCATATTAATAATTAAGGAAAAGGATGCCATCGTATTAACTGGAAAATAGAGGATTTTTTATAATTACAGACCAATTGTTCATCTGATATAAATCTGTAATTTACCATTTATTATTATAGTATTATTCAGTTTTATGTGCAGTGCACAGCATCATGGTCTCATAAATTCGAACACAGTTAATAAACAATATCCTTTGCCTACATCCTCATATTAATTTCGAATAACAGATAGATATCACAGGAAATATTTCCTGTTAGGCAGGCGGCACCTTTTTATGTCGGATATCTTCCTTTAAGCGTAAATACCAAATGTTAAATTGACCGCCTAACATCCGTCAACAAACCTAACGATTACAATATTAATGAAGCTGTATTAATAACCACAATTCCAATAATAATATCAAAATAATGTAGATTCATTTATTAAATTAGTGTGGCCGGCGTACAATACGACATCCAATAATATATTCAATATTGTACGCATTTCAGTTGTTATACAAATATGTACATACATATTTATGTATGTACATATACTTTCATGTTAGAATACTAACATGAAATCGTGCAAAACTTAGCGCTAATGATACGTTCTAATGTCAAATACAAAACCCAGCGTTTACTTTAATTTAATATATGATACAATTACATATAGTTGCGGATACTGATTGAGAAACACCTGTTTGCCTAGATTTTAAAACGGCAACTTGATAGAGAATATGTATGTATGTTAACGTTTCAATTAAATCGATTACTCCGTCTAGCACGACTCTCATAAAACTATGGATAGTGTGCGTTTAAAGCAATAGCACAGAATAATCAGAAGGGACATGAGTCGGTCATGGAATTTATGCGCAGAATCGCAAATCGCCATTTCCTAAACTCCAGTGTTTACGTTTTGAGTAGTTATCTTAATAATACTTATTGCCGCAGTTGTTTTGAATTTAATCTAAATTATTGATGTTTTGAACGATTGAATTTGTACGGATTTCTATTTTTGTTTAGAATTACCACATAGTCTGTAAGTTGTGTAATAAAATACCAAAATGACTGTAACGAGAAGTGGTCACTGATGGTTAGTGTTTGCTTGTCCAAGAATGATACAGAAAAGAGGGGTACAGCTTCTCTCTGTGCCCTAAAAATGAAAAAGTGTAACTACTCTTCTTTCGCAGTGTTTTAGAATGTCTGAAGTTATGTAACCGTGAAGATTTGTTGGAAAGAGGTGTTAATTGGAAGTCTAATACCACCTATGTATGTAGTAGTTTTATATAAAAAAATTTAAATTGTCTGAAGTATCGTTTGAAATCACATGCTATATTAATATTATTCGTTTGAATTTATTATTCAAAAGGGTAACAATGTTCAACTACTTATGTTAAAGCATTTATAAGATATGTTGTCAGATTACTATAATAAATATGTTACATAAATCTCCCTGGTTTTATTATTAAGAACTACGAATTCTCAAGTATGCATGGTTTTAACTAAATCTTCATCCATCTTCAGTAAATGGAAAGCATTTTGTTACACAAGATTAATCGTAGAGTTACTGGCAATGCAATATTAATAGTTGTTTACTGGATTAAATTAACGAAGAAAAGGCTTGTCTATGATTCCAAAGATTGACACTACATACCTAATAATACTTGTTTGCAAGTTAAATTTTTTGTAGTTACTATTTCACCTACGCATTGGATTTTCTAACTATTAAACTGGTTCCACGAACAGAAAAATTGTTATTGGTTGTGCCTTAGTGAAAAGGATTAGTTATTTTAAGAAAACTGAAAGTAATGGACTATTTCTTTTAAATTCTCAGTTGATAGTGTGAATATCGAAGACAAATAGTAGTAATAATCCACCATGTATTAATTTAGTAATTCATATTCTCTTTTCGTCTGTTTTCTTGGATTCTTCTTAATTTTTATCTAAGTAGCAGTCAGATTTAACGCTGTTGGACGTCAGGAAGAATTAAAAATTGATCGTATACCTATTTAGCTAAACAATTCTTTAGTGAACTGACAACTTTCAAAACATAAACATGGAGTTTACGAAATGGCGGATCCGAATACAATGGATTCAAGGTCCTCAATCGACGCACCCTCGATAACAATAGAAAAATCAGGTGTTGTCCCTTCTAGTTATTCTGTGGCAATAGTGAGCAGTTCCCTTTCCCTTTTCTACTATGACACATTCATTGATTGTACAGCATTGATTGCAATAACTAATCGAGATATGTGCAGAATAACTCGAAGATTCAGATTATTCAAGTCTTTAAAGATACTTATTTATCGTTTGAAATCTATTTCTTTGTTCTTCACTTGTTTGGATTTTGTAACTGAGCAAATAAAATAGAGCAATCAGAATATTCAAATTTACAATGTTCTTTCTTTTGTAATGTAAAATATGAAATGTGCTATTAAGAATTAGTTTATTGGAAATTGCTACAAGGATTTAGGAAGCCAATAGTGTACCATCATGTCTACTTTTTTTTCAATCTAACGTGGCAATACTAAACCACTCATATGTAATCTCTAGGAATCTCCTTACGAGACGCAAACATCAAAAAACTTATATTTTATATTCAAGAAGATAGTAAAGTATTAAACAGAATTTTTTTCCAACAATGAAGGCGAAATTTCATATCAACCGGCAATATAGCGGGTAACATATTTAATTGCAATTCCAAAATCAAATATAAAAAAATAGTAAAACATTAGAAATTGTTAATGAACCGCTTACGTAGAACATGCGGTATACGTGACACGCAAATTTTACTACTTTTATTTATTTCACTTTTGACCGAAACCTACTGAATTTATGCTTGTTATGTTGAGAAATTGAAAATTGTTCAAAATTCAGTAGCAAAAATGTCTAGTTTGATATTAGTAACAAATACTAAAGTATAGAAACATAATTAAAGCATTTATCATGCGTGAAATTCTATATTCGTGAATAGGTAGATGTATGTATGTATGTCTATTGTATGAGAAGACAGAGTTTCTTCAGAACTATTTATCGCAGAATATAGTGTCCGTTGTTTAATTGTTCAATGTTAGTGTTGCATTACTACAATACAATAATAATACCTATATATCAACTTTATAATGTAGTTGACAAGTAGGTAGGTACTAACAAATCGTATGTATATATGTATACTCACTCGTTTAGCGACGTATTTCAATTGGTAAGAATAATAAAATATTATTTTGTATCTATTTATCGTTCTTTTATAAATTATATACAAATTCTAAACAAATGTAGATTTAATGTTAAATTAAAGCAACTACTCGCATGCGAAAGGGTGCGCCATCTAATGGCAATATGCAGAACTCCTAGCATCCTTGTACGTAGAAGCATATCTAATAGATGGAGCCCCTAACTAGAAAATCGAGGTTGTTTGAGAAGGATGTTGTTTCCTTTGATTTAATACAGAGAAATTTGTAATATTACAGAAAGAATTTTAAATTAATTAATTATTTTTTATTATCATTTTCAGTATGTGCTTTTTTGATTTTACAACAAATTTCTATATTTACTTTTAAGTTTCCACCACTATCAATGTTATTAGGTTTTCTACGGAAGAAATATTAATTGCCTACACATCATAATAACAAACGGTGTTCTAAGTAGGAAAAATGTGATTAACTGTACTAAAAAATTATCTACCGAAGTAGTATCTGTATGTGTTTCAGTTGTATTAATCATTGTAGAGGGGTTACAAGGGAATATAAAAAGAATTCATTAAGATATAATTTCGTTTAATATATGTACTTCTTAGTTTGCTCTCTCTCTTTTTGTTAGACATTTTACACCTATATTCAATAAATTATTTAATATATTAATTATACAATAATCACAACCACAACATAATATTTACAAAGAATATATCAAGTATACATTCATTACCAAAGTATCTATACATAATTCGTTAAAGCAATACTCATCCACAAGGTTTATTGCATATTTTTCCTTAAGGCCTTATGACAGAAGTTCCTTTATTTTTATAATCGTTGTTCAAAATATTTAATAGACAAGTAGGCAAGAAACTATGTTTAAGTACATAATTCATATACATACAGCTAACGAATGAATTTATTTACATTTACACTAGTTCGAATTTAGGATTAGATTGAGTACATCCATGACAAAATGTATATACACGAAAAACTATGTTAGATGCTATATGTTGACTTTTCCGGCAATGTATATTTTAGGATAACGTGATCATTCGGACTTGTAATTATACATATATGTACACTGGTAATGGTCTGTTAGAAAGTGATTCTTTGTTAAAAAAAGTGTCCTCCCATCGATATCGTACCATAATTGCTGCTGATTGTATCCTCTATTGTGTCTAATTTTTATACATATCGCACAGCACTTTCTCCATGGGCGTGTTGCCTATTGTTTTTTGAAAAAACACCGTTTCAATTCGTGATGCCGGTACAATACGAAGTAGAGGAAGCATGAGTAAGAGACGTCCAAATCGGGCTACTTGTCCCGGAAGCTGTGCCCTGCAGTGTTGCCATAACATTACTTGCGCCTGGTCTTGTAAGTTTTCTATTTGGCTAGGATCTTTCAAACCGCGCGTTTCTGAAAAGGAAAATGTATTGTATTTACATATGTTACAGTTATAACTATAACCTACAGAAATGTATAAAAGAATCTTTGTCTTAAATGGGCTGTTCTATAAGGTTGCTATGTTGTTGTTTCTTTTATTAAAGCGACATATTAAGAGCGTGCTAGCTACTAAAATGAAATTAAGTAATATTCGTAAAACGGTTTTTTT